>APFE031469335.1:112452-123314 GCA_000404065.3 Pinus taeda
TATATTTTTAAAAAATCGCTCCCAGATTCGCTCCCAAACCGGGAGCTTTTGAAAATGGTCGCTCCCGCTCCCAAGCAACATTAGGTGAGAGTGTCCCGTAGGAACTTCCTCATTGTCATTTCGGGTTGAGATGTGCTCCCTGATGATAAGCTCTTTAATGTTTCCCAGGTGGTAGCATTGGGCTCCCCACTAGCAATGATTTCGGGTTGAGATGTGCTCCCCGATGTTGTTTCGAATTGAGATGTGCCCCCCGATGTTGTTTTGGATTGAGATGTGCTCTCTAACATGAGATAGGGTGAGAGCTTAGACTGCCCTCCAATGTCAAATTCTTCTTCTTTTAGGTTTGAGAATGTTCAACATATGAGCAGAGACAATCAAGAGATAAATTGGGATAAGCATAGATGAGCAGTGTCAACATTTAATGTCGAGATACTTGAGACAAGATATGATTTGATGTCAGGATACTTGCGATGATTACACGATGCAATTGGAATTTCTCCCTAGTTGAGAGCTAGTGTTAATTTGGCAACTCAATGACAAATAGCAACCATGGGACGAGATTCCTCTTTTCGAGAGGACCAATTTTGACTATTGGAGCGCTCAATTTGGACAAAGGAAAGTATAATTTTGAATTAAACCCCACATGTGCATATTTGATCAGGTCAGCCCAAAAGAGAAATTGGACACCCATGGATGGCTATAAATGCAAGTCAAGTGACCCTCATTTGGACATCATAATTATGATCATTCTTCTTGCTTTGGCTTTGGCTCGCACAGGTTTGAGGATGGGTCACGAAGATTGATTCGTACAGGTCTGAGATTGCAAGGTCCGAAGCTCGCATGTGAGTTTAGCGTTTTGGTTTCCAACCGCAGGGATGAGACAAGCAGATTTTTGTCACAACCATAGGCATGTCGGCTCATGAGTGTGGTTGGAGGGTTTCAACTGCATGCACATCACTCTCTGCATGCGGTTAGGACCTAGGGTTTGAATTTTACAGTTGACTGAAGATTTCGTCTGTTAACCGCAGAGTTCGGTAGTTGAACGCAGATAGTGACAATTGACCGCAGGCTTCTAAAGAAGGGTTTTGATTATTAGCATTGTTGGGTTCATCTCATGAATGTTGTTTAGATGATTTTGCTAGATAGGATTATGGTTGAAGATAAGGATTATGGTTGAAGATATGGATCATTGTACTCTCTTTTGTTGAATCATTCAATGACAATCTAATAAGAAGAAGAATTTGGAAGGGTTTTCCCCGTAGTGGGTTTTGCCTTGGTCTCCAACCAATCCTAGTGTCTTTGTGTGAATGTTTTTCTTCTATTGTTCCTTTATGTTTCGCTGCATTGATGATGATATTATTCTTTCTCTATAGTTGCATATGTTGTTGAATAATGATGTAAATCTGAATAATGATATGATGCTTTGGGGTGAATTTAATATGTAAAAGAAGAAATGCAATTATGAAAGCAAAGAACAATATAGCCCTCATAAAATTTCACACATCTGATCTGCGTTTATTGACTGGATGAGATGCAATATAAAAGGGATGCAATCAAAGTAAACTCTGGGAAAGACCATTTTCTACTATAGCGATATGTTTTAGATAATCATAACAATTCAATTTAATTAGTTGAATCAAAGATTGTAAAATCCAATGAACATAGCTACCTATAAGGATAGTTGGGGCACCAGGATCGCTCTGCCATAATTCTCATCTCACTGCCAGTTAATAACAAAAGGCATGTTGTCTGCCTCGCATTAAAATTTGTGGTCTACATACACGATTTCGGTAGCTTTCATATGACTAGACATGTCGACCTCTTCAGCCAGATAAAGCATTGTTATATAAGTTGTTGTATTGTTTTGACAGGTAAAGTGTGATCCACTAGTTTATTTCAAGAAGAGTCGTTATTCAATGAAGTTGAACACCGAAGAAAAAAGGATTGGACACTGGAAAGGAGATAAGTCTAACCAGATTTAGAAATCATTGGCATAGTCTTGACTGGTAAGGAGAACTACATAGAGTGGCTCAGAAAGATAAAGAGCACACTCATTTTTAATGATTTATGGGACGAAATTTGCAAAGATGAAGTCACAGAATAAGATGATGATGATGAATCTGAAGTGAAGCCGAAAGAAGAAGCACCATTCAAGCCCACGTTTGCCAAAGAACTTGTCGTTTAGAAAAGCAAGTACAAGAAATCTTTTGCCCTCATCAATGCTATAGTAAGTGAGGAGGTAAGCAGACACATTATCTCAGTTACTAGTCCATATAGTGCGCTTAGAAATTAAAATACCCATATGATTCTCATTTGAAATTAGAACTCATACAATTGCTTGTGAAGCTTTTTAATTTTGAATTAAAAGATGATGACCCCAAGGCACTAGCTTCAAAAATCAAAGCTATAATGCATGACATTGATGCCACTGGAGTAAAGATTGATTTGTCTTTCATTGCCTTCATAAAGACCCTCTATCCTACCTACTCTCACTAGCTTGGATCTTTGCAAGCGAGTAGCCAGATGAAAAGCATAATGTTTGACACCCTGGTTGCAAAGGTTGCAAAAAGAGAAAAAACCTTTGGAAAGAAGAAGCAAGCATCACAGTCCATTGAAGAAACTATATGCATTGCTCGGAAAGGAAAGACAGATACTATTAGAGGAGACAACAACAAAAGAGGACGTGGGAGAAAGAACTTCAAACGAAAGGGGTGTAGACAAAATCACATAGAGAGACCCGATCTACATTGTGTCAACTATGGAAGAAAAGGTCATGAAGCCAAAACATGCAGAATTTCATGTGAGAAAATCAAAGAAGAAGAAAAAAAAACAAAGCTGCAGAACAAGCAAAAGGTAATGCAATTGAATCTGCTCCTTATGTTGTTGCTCACTATAATATTGGATTGCACGAGGATGTATTTAACATTGCATCTGCTTCTTGGAGAGACACGTGGCTGCTTGACACAGGTGCCACCTACCACATGACGTTTCAAAGAGAAGCTTTTGAACAATTTGATGAGAACATAGATGGCATAGTATACTTTGATGACAGGGCCAGTCTCAAGCCTTCAGGGATTGGAACAATAAAACTCAAGCTTCCCAAACTTTCTAATTTTGTCTTGCATGATGTTCTTTATCTTCCACAATTGCGGAGGAACCTATTGTCCTTTATGCATGTACACAAACAAGGTCATTCCATCCACATTTTTGATGG
This sequence comes from Pinus taeda, assembly GCA_000404065.3. Classification (NCBI taxonomy): domain Eukaryota; kingdom Viridiplantae; phylum Streptophyta; class Pinopsida; order Pinales; family Pinaceae; genus Pinus; species Pinus taeda. The sequence goes on from APFE031469335.1 coordinate 115,667, forward strand.
AAAGGTTGAGATAAGGAGGCCTTCCGACAACAAAGTTGTGGCGATAGGAGAGGAAGAAGACAGATTGTTGAAGCCCAAGGGGACATTTGCATCCTCTACACAACATTCAACTCATGTCGATCAGCATAACAAATGTACATTGTCTTTAAGTCTTCTATGGCATGCTAGATTTAGATATGTTAACTATGATAATCTTCGTTTGATAAAGAAGAATGGTGTTTCTGGTCTTCCTACTATTTCTTGAAACTTAAAACAATGTTCTACCTATATTCTTGGAAAGCAAAGTAAATAGCCATTCCATGACTCCAATTCTAGGGCATCTAGAAAACTTGGATTGATTCATTCAGATTTGTGTGGTCCTATGCCTGTACCTTCTACAAATGGAAATAAATATATCATGACATTTATTGATGACTACACTAGAATGTGTTGGGTATCTTTGTTAAAAGATAAGTCTAAAGCATTTGAAGCTAATTCACATGACACGAGGACACGAGACACGAAGGACATGTAAATACGAGTATTCGCATTTGAAGCTAAGTCACGTGACACGAGGACACGAGACACGGAGGACACGTAAATACGAGTATTCAATACGAAACGCAGCGACGCAGAAACAAGACACGAGGGACACGTTTTATATATATATAGTAAATTATATATATATAACTAATAAATATATATATATATATATAATATATGATATATAGATATATTTATATTATATTTATTAAATATATTTATATATAAATAATAGATATATATTTTATTATATATATACCGAAATATAGTATTAAGCGTATTGCAAGTGGAAATGTAGTATTTAAAACTGTTAAAAATAAATAGTGGCTCGTGGGTTGAAAATCGTCTGACATAGATGATAATCATTATTATATTATTGTAACATAATCATTTGATTAGATGACACTGGACAGTGGACAGAGTTATTTATATTTGTATATCGGCCCTGGAATTTGACAACGTAAGCTGCACAGTGCACACACAATCAAACGCATTTTTTTATGGGCTTGCTGCTTAAGTTTAATTGCGTCTATGGCATTATACACATGGTCTATGGACCACGGCTTACCTAAGCCAGTGAACCTCACACATGCTGCCAAGTTGCCAAACCTTCCAGCGGCCAAACGGCTCCACGAGTCCACGGAGATGACTCGGCTCCACACGACGATTATACATTGACTGAGGGCGACAACATCAGAGGAAAATAGCAAAAGAACCCCAAAAAAATAATTGTGTCGGATTTAAACCATTGATTTCGTGGGGTACGTATTCAACTGGAGAAAAAACGTTAGAGCAACGTTTTTTAGACTCTGAATACTCGTTTTCCATGACTAGGACACGAAGAAAACAACCGAATACGTTTTATGTTTTCCAAGACGTTAAAAAACGTTTTCGACACGTTTTAGGGCTGTTTTCGTGTCCGACACGTTAAATACGGGACACGGGACCTTGGAGGACGTGTCCTGTGACTTAGATTTGAAGCATTTAAAAACTTTCATGTATGGATTGAAAATGAAGCTCAAACTAAGATTGGTGTCCTTTGTACTGATAATGGCAAAGAGTATACTAGTAATGATTTTCAATCCTATCTTCAACAACATGGTATCCAACGTCAAAAATCAACTCCAAACAATCCTCAACAAAATGGTGTAGCTAAGAGGATGAATAGAACATTGTTGAATATGGTTCATTCCATGATGTTCTTTAAGAATGTGAAATTGATGTTTTGGGCTGAAGTTGTTTTGTGTGTAGTCTATGTGAAAAATAGATGTCCATCGCATGTTATTCAAAACAAGACTCCTTACAAAATGTGGTATGGCCACACCCCCTCCATCAGGCATCTCAGGCTTTTTGGTTCCACCTATTATGCCTTGATTCCAAAACAGCAGAGAAAGAAACTTGATGCAAGGAGTCGTAAATATATTTTCTTGGGGTATTCTAATACCACCAAGGCCTATTGTCTTTACGATGAGGCGAATAAGAAATTCATACTTTCTAGAGATGTCATATTCCTTGAGTCCACCAAAAGTGATGACTCTGTTGAAAGACAACTTGATCGACTAGAAAGGATTTATTTGATGAAGAATTATCATGAATCGGACAATGAGATTCCAAACGTTGAAGGAGAGAACCCAATACCAGGTCAATCTTTGGAATCTCCCTCTACAGAACCAGAACCAAATCATACTCATGAAGGACTTCCTCATGAAGAAGTTTCGGGAACGTCATCAAATTTGGATGATGTTATAAGCAGAATTGAGAAGTTGAAGATTGATGATGCTACACCCTCAGCAGAGCCATCTAGTCCTCCAAGACAACCAAAATAGTTGATCAAGACACTTGAAAGTGTTCCTCCTAATGAGATCAGAAAGACTGGGACTAGGAGTTCTACAAGAGATGACAATGGAGGTGCAAATTGAGGTGATGTTGATGACATAAATACTTTGTATAATTGTGAACTGATTTTGTCTGTTGACTTGAACCTATTTCCTCCGAAGAAGTTGCTTCTCATGATGAATGGAAAGAAGCCATGCAGAAGGAATATGATGCTCTCATAAAAAAATGGGACTTGGAAGTTGGTAGACCCTCCATACGGAACCAAATCGATTGGTTACAACGGAGTCCTCAAAAAAAGTATAAAGCAGACAACTCACTTGACAAGCACAAAGCAAGGCTCGTGGGAAAAGGATTTGCACAACTATGAAGAAACGTTCGCTCCCACAATGACATGGGTGACCATCTAGACCATATTCTCTTTGGTAACACATAAAGGATGGAAAACCCATCAGATGGATGTGAAGACAACTTTCTTGAATGGGGATCTGAAAGAAAATGTTTTTATGTCTTAGCTTGAAGGTTTTGTTGTAAAGGGAGAAGAACAAAAGGCGTGCAAGCTCATCAAATCTTTGTATGGTCTAAATGAGGCACCACGAGCAAGGTATGAAAAGTTAACCGAGCATCTTTGTTAATTTTAGGTATGTTCTATGCTTAGAGCAATTTATTTCAATTTTCACAGTTAGCTCAATATCTTTTCCAGGTTAGCAATCACATCAACATTAAAGTGAACTGCAGATAGAACATAAACATAAATCGCAGAAGACAAGCCAAGACAAGAGGACACAAGATGTTGTGCTAGCCAGGGACAAACCCCAATGTGGGGAAACCCTTGATCAATTCTTCTTATATATTCTTCAATAGTTCAGCAGAGAGAGAGAGATAGTACATTTACAACAAAAGTCAACACTTTGACTTAGCTAGATAAGAGCATAGATCATCTCTAAGAAGATGATACATGAGATCAGTTGAAGACATGTTGCTTCAACTAATTCTCCAAGGTGACTCCTTCACCTATCATCGCGCTACATCTCGTCATCATGTTGCACCTCACTGTGCTGCACCATGTTGCACCCATCATCACACTACTGGACCTCATGATTGTTGCACCTTATGCTACACTGTTGTCCCATGTGCCATTGTTGAACCATGTCATATAGCGTGTCTCATGTGCTTGCAGCTCCATGCTTGCCACAGCTAGTCATGCTTACCATGCTGCACCATGCTTGCCATGCTGTCCATGCTTGCCATGTTGCACCATGCTTGCTGCTATCCATGCTTGTTGTTGTCATGTCACAGTTGTTGTCCCACTTTGCTACCATGTCATAGCTGTTGTCCCACTTTGTCGCTGCTGCACAATGTCACTGTTGTCCTATGTCATAGGGTTGTCCCATCATAGTTGTTGTCCCAAAATAGTTGTTGTCCATAATGACATTGTTGTCCCATCGTTGTGCTATCCCAACATTCTGGGCAGCACCATGTAACCCAGCTGTCCCATATATATAAGCTTTGTTGTACTAGTTGCCTTGTTGTCCCATGCATCTATCCATCAGTCCACAAACAACCCTCAATTCTGCTGCATGCTACTGCTGATTTCTACCTAGGGTTCTGTGCCTGTACTAGTCTGGTTAGGGCACACCAACTAGCCTAATGTATAGGGAAAATACCTTTGTTTGCCTTGTTTTCCTTAGAGGTGACTGTGGCCTAGTTAGGAGGTCCGTTCTAGGTCTCTCGGCCATCCAAACTTCATCTCCCAATTGTTGTTAGCAGTCCCTCACTACGGCCCTATAAATGTGTCACTAAAACTGCCCACAAATCAGTCCTATGACTGCGGCTGCCCTTCCAACAATCCTTTATTGCTTTGGCATGTTAACAAGGGAACTCGACCCCTTCTCCAACACTTCGGACCCCTCCAAACAGCGGCTAAGACTCCTGCTCAATATGTTGTCCACAAACACCCCTTCCACACTGTCTAGGGCAGCCTCCTAATGTTGCGGCTAAGGCATAGTAATGTCCTCCTTGACTGCGTTTTGGTAGGGACCAGCGTATAGGGTTGTAGGCTTCCTTCTAGATAGCATTAGGGCTTCTCTTTCATGACTCCATCCTCTAGATTAGGGCAGTGTATTCCTTCTTCTTTACTACGGCTAGGGCAGCCTCTTTTCTTCCAGTGTCTAGGGCTTCTACTCTTAGATTTCTCTTCCATTAAAACCCAAGACAAGTGGAGAGAAATCAAGATAGAAGTGTGTGTGAGAAATGACTCTCAAGTCATCTCCTTTTATACTAAAACGTTGAGCACATGTGGGGTTTATTGATCCAGGTGGATATTGGTGGCCACCTTCCAAGTCCACATGGACCCCCACCATTGTCTTTCTCAGCATTTTCAGTTTCCTTAATTGTAGCACAACTTACTATTTTTAGCAGTTTTTCGGGTCCTGAACTTCCGGAGCCGTTTTGAGGCCCTAAACGACGTTTTTTGGGATCCCAGGGGCAACACGGGTCCATGGAACATGGACCGGTGTTGCCGTTCCAACAATGATAGTGCTCGAATAGATCTTTCTAATGAGCTATTGTACGCGTCAAACGGAGATCATATGCTAAAGTTACGACCCCGGGAAGTTGATGTACCAACTTACCCCCAAACGGGGCCCACAGTTTGGCGTTTCATCTCCTAGGGTTAGGTTTTGGAATGTTAAGGGTTTTTCATTTTTTCTCAACAATAAATAGGCCTTCGAGCCTCATTGTAACACAGTTCAGAGGCATGTAGCCATCACATCTCTTCTCAGAGATAAGCTACCATCGCCCTAGCTAGTTTATTTCCATTTCTGATTGTAATCATATTTTAGTATTTTCCATTAATGAAATGAAGTATTATTTCCGATGCATATTTGTGTATATGGTTATCCCTGTAATTTGTTGCGTTCCTGTTTAAATCTGGATCAGTGGTATCAGAGCGCTCTGCTTTTTCTCTGTTTTTCTTTGCATGTCCCCAACGAGGTCGGGATATAAGGAGTTAGGGCTTGAACTGGTCGAACCTTTGCAGGACCAGCCTTGCAAATCCTGATAGCCTCCCATGGCGGATGAGAAGAAAGATGAGGGGGCAGGAGATCCTATCAAAATCTTGCTTGAAGAAGCCCTCGAGCAACAAAGGAACGTGATGATGGACAACTTTGCCTAGATCCTTCAGCGGCTAACTAGAAGTGATGCATCGGCTTCCAGCAGCTACTCTGGTAACGCCATGCCCTTTAAGGTACAAGTAATTTTGAAATCCCCATATTCGAGGGTTAGATAGACGCAGATGCTGTAGATAAATGGTTAAATCTGCTAGAGGGTTATTTTTCTGTTCATGAATTTTCAAGTTGGAAAAAAATTGTTTTGGCTCTTCTCAAAGCATCCCCCGTTGTTAAGGACTGGTGGGAAACCTACTGCGAGTAGAAATATGAAAATACCGGCTCACTATTTTCAGCCACACCCACCTGGAATTCATTCCCGGATGCCATCAAGGAGCAGTACTACCCTATCAGAAGCTATGAGGATCAATACATAAAGTGGACCATGTTGCGGCAGGGAATGGACCAAGACGTGCCGGAGTTCACTAATCATTTCCATACCCTTCGCACAAAGTTGGGTATCAAGGATTCGGAGCAACATTTGATACTCAAAGACCGCAGCTGCCTGCACAAGTACATCCAGGAAGAAATAGAATTCCTGAACATCTCCTTGCTCAGCACAGCATACCGATATGTCATCAAGGTCGAGCAAAAGTTTAAGCAGAAGAAGCGAGAATTTGGATCTGTGATTCCAAAGCAAGGGAAGGGTGCCCCTAAACCACAAAATAAAGGATAAAGCCAAGGCAAGGCAGCCCAAAACAACCCGCCAAAGCTGCAAGCAAAGAACAGCGCCGCAAAGCCAAAAAAGGACATGGGAAAATGTTGTGATTTCCATAAGAGTTCCACTCATGAAACAAGTGAGTGTTGGGCCAAGTAGTCACTGGTGGCTAAGCTAAAGGTTTCAGAATCAGATGCATGTTCTGACTCTAAGTTAGAACTTGACAAGGGGAATGACAAAGGGAAGCAGATTATCGATGCGGAGCCCAACGCCATTGTTGCCACCACGAAGATACAAAAGGAGGAACCCAAATATCGAAAGCAGGAGGAGCATCTCTTCCACTCCTAGATGTGGATAAACGGCTCCCCACTACAGTTCATTGTCGATAGCAAGAGCCAGAAGAACCTCATTTCGGCAGAGGTCGTGAAGTGGTTGGGCTTACTGAACATAGCACATCCACAACCGTACACCATCGGGTGGATTCACCAAGGATGGGATCTTCATGTGAGCGAGCAGTGTTGCCTTCCATACAACATCAAGCCCTTCACGGATGAGGTATTGTGTGACATTTCTACCCTTGAATTTTGTGATGTATTATTATGACAACCATACTTGTGGAAGCGACATGCTGTGTATGAATCAAGGCCCCGTGCTGTTATTATTACATTGGGAAATAAGTTGTACAGGATACTAGAGGTAGCACCGCCTACTACCATCTCTTTGATTACTGCAAAACAATGTAGTAAGCTCATTTCCAAAACCGGGAAATTTTTTTTCCTAATGATACACCCTCAAGAAAAGAAGAAGACGGTGGCCACGACCTCCACACAGGGCCGCTTCGCACAACAACTACAGATGGACAAGGTTGTGAAGGAGTACGAGGACATCTTCACCTCCACTGCAGGGGTTCCTCTGCACTTTCAGGTCAAGCACTCCATCGATTTGACCCTAGGTGCACCACTACCCAATGGACCAATTTATTTTTGCTCCATTCTGGAGAATGATGAAATTAAGAGGCAGATTCAGGAGCTGCTACAGAGAGGTCACATCCGTCCGAGTTCATCACCTTGTGGGAGCCTGATCATGTTGGTACAAAAGAAGGATGGGACTTGGAGACTCTGTATTGACTATCAGGTGCTAAACAAGATCACTGTCCATAATAGGTACCTGATCCCACAGATTGATGCCCTCTTGGACCAACTAAAGGGGGGAAAATATTTCAGCAAGATCGATCTAAAGTCAAGATATCACCAGGTACCAATCGAACCCTCTGATGTGTGGAAGACTGCCTTCAAAGCCAAGGAGGACCTGATCGAATGGTTGGTTATGCCTTTCGGACTGACGAATACTCATGCAACCTTCATGAGGCTAATGGATGACATCTTGCGACCATTCACCAACTCATTTGTAGTGGTATACTTGGATGACATTCTGATCTTTAGCCAGAGTTGGGAAGAGCACCTCCACC
>APFE031469335.1:132276-162276 GCA_000404065.3 Pinus taeda
CAATCATCAATTATTTGATCGATATAGGGAGTTGGATAATTGTCTTTTGGACAAGCTCGATTAATATCCCTATAATAAATACATATTCTTATCGTTCCTTGCTTTTTGTTAATAGGAACAATATTTGATACCCAATCCGTTAAAGGAATTGGATAAATGAAACCTGCTTTAAGTAATTTCTCAACTTCAGCTTTAATAGCAACAACTTTTCATGGATGTATCTAACGCAAACGTTGCTAGACATGTTTAGTATCCGGGTAAGTTTTGATTTCATGGACAACAATTGATGGATCAATTCCGGGCATTTCTTCATATGACCAGGCAAACACGTCGCCAAATTCTTGAAATAGGGCTTTATAAGTTTGGATTTCCTCGTCTGTACAAGAAGCACCAATATGAATGTTTTCAATAATTCCGGGTTTCACTGAAATGTCAATAGGAATCGTTTGAGAAATGTTTCCCAAATTCAACTCAGAATTAGGATGTTTCAATGGATTATGTGATTCTTTGACATAATCAGTGGTAAAAATAGATGAGAAATCATTTTCAAAATGATCAAGCTCAGGTAAGAATGAAGATCGATGATGATCTTCCCATGGTAAATCATCAACAGACAAAAGTTCAAATCTGCTCATCAGTATGAACAGTTTCAGAAAATGTTGTTGAATCTGAGGTTGAGATTGAAAGTGACTCCCCATGGACCACATTCATTGGATCAAGTTCGGTTGAACTAGCGTCGAAAAACGACTTTACTGCCTAATATGCAACTTCAAAGGGACTCAAGGGCATGGCATCACCAAATGAGTCTACCTCAGATTCGGAAGGAATGATCCAAGGATCATCAAGAACAATAGTGTTTGATGAAATCATACGAATGGTTGCAAACAAAGGTGATACATTAGGAGGAGGAAAAGAAAAAGTTCCTAGTAAACCAAAATCTTTAAATAATCCCACCCCAACACCCTTATAAGGGATAATTGTTTTACCGACATGTTGGATACTCTCAGAAGAGGCTGGGTCAGATGAAAAGTAATTTAACTGATCTATTCTAACGATCTTTCCATTATGAGGGAATTTAATAAGCCGAAAGACCAATGAAACAACAACAGTCATAGCGTAAGACAAACTACGACCCAAAAGAAGGTTGTAATCTAAAGGGGCATCAACCACTTCCACGTCTAGATTAACAATTTTTCCTTCTACCCCTATAGGTAAATCCTACAGAATGCCATAAGGATGAAACCCTCGGCTGTCAAAAGCCTTCGAAATCATTGGGGATTGGTTAAGTGTTGGAGAACCTAGCAATTTCCAACACGAAATCGACATAATACACAATGAAGCTCCCTCGTCAATCACAGTCTGAAAGCAAGGCCTGTTTTTGACTAACACTAGGATTTGGAAAGCCATTTGATGAGGTAAACGAGGTGTACTATTTTCTAAATCGAAGATTATAAGATTGGAATCCTGAACATCAACGGCTCCTATAGCAGAAAAAAGCAATTTATGCTATGCTGGACATGATTGTAGCACCTCCAAAGCCGACATTGTTGAAGGGGATATAGCTAAACCTTCAACAATGTTATAGTTCTAAGCAGCTCTCTCATGTGGATTGAAAGCTGACTTCTGAAGTATACCTTTAGCAGGTGGTTTGATTACTAAGTCTGGATTAGGCTTCTCGATCTGTAGCGGATCGGAACCAGGAGGAGTTGAAGTTGATGGGTTTGAACTAGAAGATTCTAGTTCCTTACCACCAACAGGATTCTTACTTCCATAATCTTGCGATTGTGTTGCGATCCTGACATGGGACATCGTCATAATTGGTTCTTCTGAGGCATTTGAGGAAGAACCTATCATCTTACTATCTTGACTAGGAAAATGATCCTTCAAGACAGCAAGCGTTTGAGAACCTTTGAAAATCTTCGAAACCTCAGCTCGATGTGGACAATCTCTTGTAAAGTTCTCCTCATCACAGATGAGACAAGGATAGTGAGGTTTACTTTTCTCATCAATAGATTCAGTTTTTTCTGGTTTCTCTTTTGCATTTTGTTTATTTTTCTTCTTCCCTTTCTTTTTACCACCGGATTTCGATTTGGCCGTAGAAGATTCTACAATAGGAATATCGGTAGGAACTTCAGCGAAAGCTTCTCCTCTCGAGGAATCTGGTAAAGTTATAATAGGAGAAGAATTCTTTGTAGATTTCTTCTTACTCTTGGTATTTACTGTACCAATCATAGCATCAACGGCATGAGACCCTGAAGGAGTTGTTGTTATTTGATTTTGTTTGGGAAGATCTGGGATTTTTTCGTGTAAAGTACTCGACTGCGTATAAACTAAGTCAAGGTACTGAGCCTGAGCAATTAATTGTTCCTCGATAACTACTCCTACCTTAGCTACATCCTTAGTGATTTTAGGTAATAATGATTTAACAAATGATTTTGCCAAAATTTGATCCGGGATATAAACTTTCACTAAACATCGTCGATGTCGCCATTCATGAATATGGTCTGAAATATTTGTAGACGTTGACTATTTTAATGAAGTTAATAATTTCGTGCCGCTGTCATATCTAACAGGCAACTGAAAATGAGTTAAGAACGAAGTAGCTAACTAACTAAAATTATAAAAAGAGCTTCGTGGCAAGTCAATGTACCACTTAGCCGCAAGACCAATTAGAGTGCGTTGAAAAAGCCACAATACCAAAGGTGATAAGTCATCACATGATTCGACGAATCCTCTTTAGGTTTACCCTCAAACTTTGGAATATCACTGGGCAACTTATTAGGCATTGGCAGTTAGTACGAAAGATAATAAATTGGATCGTTCGTAAGGCGCGACAAGTCAGGTAAATCAAAAGTTGCGATGAACGGTAACTAACGATTAGGGTCTCGAAAACCTTTGGTCACAAGGCCAGCTCTAGGAGGAGGATACCCAAGATAACCTGGAATTGGATTTTCATTTGTAATATTATACCCTCCCAGAAAACCAGGATTAACCGGACCAAACTGGGGTTGTTGAGATTGATGTTGTTGATATGTATACCCAGGGTAAGGTTGATACTGATAAACTGGGCTTTGCACTGCAGGACCGTATTGATACTGTCCCTGGTACGGTTGATAAGCAAATTGAGGTTGACTTGTGACAATCATACTTGTACCAGGTTGTCCTACAGGCATTTGGATCGAAGTCTGAATTGTAGGTCCAGACTGGGGTACAGAGGTCTAAGGAGTTGATACAGGAACAGTAGAAACCAGAGTTGTCGATACTCCAGAAATAGATGGGGTAGATTGAACAGAAGATACAGTAGTTGCAGCAGTCGATTGAGGCGGAGTTCGAGGCGAACTAGGCCCAAACTGATGAGCTACACCAGGTGCAGAAGTTTGAATAGTAGGCTGGACGGGTTGCTGGGTTGAACCAGAAACCATAGGTTGTCCAGTTTGAGATGACAACTATACATTAGGTTGCAAAATCTGTTGAGATTGAGATGGATCCCACACCATATTCATTCCGGGGTAAGGACCCATAACAGGTTGAGCATATTGAGGACCATAACTAGGTTGAGTGTAGGACTAATAATTGAAAGGCACATTTCCAGTTCCTTGAACGAATGTTTGACCAGAAGGTGGTTGGAAACCTTGAAATTGATACTAACCTTGAGGTTGATAACCTTGAGGCACGTACTGAAACTGGGGTTGACCTTGAGGTATATATTGATAATGGGGTTGACCTTGAGGGATATACTCAGTCTGAGGTTGACCTTGAGGCATATATTGAGTTTGGGGTTGATCTTGAGGCATGTACTATCCCTGAGGTATGTATTGACCTTGAGGTTGCCCCGCAGGTGGGAATTTACTGACTTGAGGTTACTCCCCAGGCGGTATTTGACTGCCTTGAGGTTGCCCGCCGGGTAGAAACTGATTACCTTGAGGTTGCCCCCCTGGCGGAATCTGACTACCTTGAGGTTGCAGATTTGGAATAGCACCAGACATCATAAGAATTTCTTCTACACTCAATGGAGGAGTTCTGTTATAACCAATTGATACCCCATGTTCGATGGGTTGAGGAGATGCTCCTGAAAAAGTACCAGAAATTGACTGATACCCAGATGGAACAGAAGGACCGCCATATAAAAAAGTTTCCGGATTTTGGGAAAACATGGATGACTGGTTTGACATATTCGAAGGAGGATAATAACCTCTAGGCATTGGATGAAAAGGAATACGAGGTGGTGAAGCAGCGAGACCTGGATTTTCTAAAAAGTTCGTCAAAGATACGTACCAAGTGTCACTTCGAAAAGGACTGTAAAAGATAGATTCATGCTCCCTAAGTTCTATAGTAGGTTGATTTTGAAGGGGAGTTATATCCTCGTCCGGAATAACAGGTTCTTCAATAGAAATGAGTCCAAACGGAAGATTCTGGGTAATGACACTTCCTACCCTGGGTGAACCAGGACCACTAGAAACTAGAGAAGAAAATCCTGAGGATGGAGTAGCAGCAGGTTCAATTTCAGGTTCAGAAATTTCAGGTTCCTTAACGAATTCACTAGTAGGAGAAATGCTACCAGTAACTTCAGAAACTAAAATTGGCTCAGAAATATACTATGTTGCTGGAACTTGATAATGAGGGTGAATAACTAAAGATGATTCTCCGGCCTCTAGTGACCCAAATCTACTTTCACTAAGTGTGACAAAATCTCTCAGCCCTTCAAGCTGCTTTGGTGTATATTCGGGAGGCTGCCCCCGAAGTCTACGGGATTGTCTCAGTAATTCAACCACGATTAATTAATTAATTACTTCACACGAAAACAAAGAAAATCTCAAGAAAACCACCTAAAGTCTCTAAAGAACCAAACAACTGAATCACACACCTAGCAATCTAAGAGTTCAAACCACACACAAACAATATTTTTCTGTACCGAAAACACTAGTTGGTGATGAAATCCAACCTCGCAGAATTCAATACAGAATGGTAGTTGGAACAGTTACCCCGACAACCTGCTTAATGAAACAGACTGGCACAAGTTTCTCCACAAAACCGTCTCGAGTGAAGATAACCCCCCAGAGAGACCAAGTGAGTCTAGTCGACGTCTGCTCCAGGTACAGTGGGATCTTCCCTCCACCATAACCTTAGGAAAGAATCCTAAAGATTATGGCCACTAAGGTTACCAACAGAAACAAATATACCTGGGGGAACAGTCTACGATTCGATACACACGCAAGGGCAGAGTAGCAAAGCTCAATCCCCTTGAAGGCTCCTTGATATAATCCAAGGTTTACCAACAAGTGACCCCAGGCTCCTCGACAATGGTTAATCTGAGGTTTAACATTTTTAATACGTGTATATCTGCTATCGTTCCCAATGAGGAAGGATTGATTACCTCAATGGTTCAGATATGATCTCGTGCTTCTCCTTTAAGAGGAGCTTTCCCAGAGCATAGATGTAAAAATTGGAATATTTTTCTACCGCAAGATTGACTACTTGTTTGCTTTAACTATCTTGGAGAGTTAATTACTCCCTACTCCAAGATACTAGCCTAAGCTATGTTGGTGAATAAGAGCCCTAGAAATAAAAAGATTGCTATATGAATTTTAATTAAGCGTTAATTTTATTGGTTGTTTCTTAAATCAAAAGGTATGGAGATGAAACTTTGTGGTGTGAATACTTGACTCCAAAACGCTAAAAAATACACCTAAGATGATAAACAATTCTTTTCCTTTTCAATGAATCTCTAGCTAAAGGAAGAGTTGAGAATGCAATTTCTTGAAAACAAAACTTTCCTTCAACATATAACTGAAAAGAATTTTTTTTTTCTTTTTCAATGCACTCAAACGAAGCTACTAATTATGCTCACAAAAGAAATCTGTTTTCATTTCAACACTCAAAACTAGAAAAAACAAATTTTCAAAAGAGAAACTAGATTTTCTAGAAAACACACTCAAAACTATGAAAAATCTAATCTTGAGATCTAACTTCTTAAAACTAATTGAAATAAAAGATTCAAATGTTTTTTAGGATGTTTTTACTTAGTTATTAAGCAAACTAAGGATTAATTCATTCAGAAAAACAAATCAACCAAAAACACCCAGCTATGTTTTTTATAAAAAATGAAATTCACAACTTATGATCAAGTTCATTCAAAGTTTTGCAAAGAGAAACGAAATCTATTTCTCACAAAAGGAAGATCTTACTAACGAGCTAGACTTATCAAGAAGGAAAAAGATTCCAGGGTGATCTAAGGTCTCTTAGGCTTCGAAGCTTCAAGTCACTTCAAAGACTGAGTGAAGACCAAACTAAGCATGCAAAAACTTCTAGAAATTCATCCAAAATACAACACTAATGGAACTTACTTATGAGAGGCTTTTGATAGGATATATGTAGATCTGGGCAGAGGATAAAAGTAACAAAAAACAAACCTAAACTAAACCGGACAAAAATATTTCAAGATTTTCAAAAATTTTGACACGGTCCGCAAGTCCCCAGTAGAACCAGGTGTGGTACCGCTCTGTGCAGTAAAGTAACAGTGCGGACAGGTCCGCACTGTAACTCAAGCAGAACGTGCGGTCCTCGTAAAAATTTCTAAAAAATAAAAAATCAATCCAAGACTTACAAACCACCCAATTCCACACACATGAAGCAAAAACTAGAAACAAAAAATCAAGTTTCTCAAATCAAAGATAAAGGAAAATTAAACAATCAAATCTTGTCCCCAGTGGAGTCGCCAATTTGTTAAGCGGATAAATCATTCTTGTGGACAAGAGCGATCGCCCTAGTACCAATTGATATCTAGCAACAAGAAGGACAAGAAAATCTACTTTTATCTAAACATATTACGATTCATTAATTAAAACTAAGAGGTGTTTTAGACCCTACCTTAAGTGCAACGCTAGTGTGTGGCAGCCTTGCTCCAATAGCTTCAAAGAGTTTCTTTTCAATATCCTGCAAACACAAACAAGCACACATCAAAGAACGCCTGCATAGCTAAATATAATAAATCATGTTCATCATAGTGATCAAGGAGTCTATGAGATAAACCATTAAACACAACTTATTGGGAAAAATAAACTTGATTGTATTAAGTTTGAGAAAGAAGAACTTTACAACCTTGGTGCCTTGATGCTGTACAAGCTCTTCCCAAGGTCCAAGCAGGAACCTCCTCTACTTTGACAAGCCTCACTCTCTTCCAAATGAGATCAAAAGGTATGTGATCTTTCATCTCAAAAGCTCAATTAGGAAGACTAAGTTCAAGCAGCATTTACCCTCAAAAATATTCAGCTCTTAACCTCCTAAGCAACCAGCCCAAAGCTCCATTTTATAGTGCAAAGGAAGGAGGTTACTAGGTCCACCATTGAAGGGATAGAGTCCTCCTTCAAGGGGATAAGCTCCTCACATCAAGGGGTTAGCTCCTTAAGGAATGGGATGCATGAACCCTCAAGGAGCGAACTTTCCAGCGGAAGATTCCCTCTAGAAGCTTCCAGAATTGACTCAAAGTGAGTTTTTAAGAATAAACTTGTGCCTTTTTAACTTTTACAGGGGTTAGCACCCATAAATGCAGATACAGAGCGGTCAGGTGCGCAGGGGACATGACCAATGGGTGTGGTACCGTGGGTAATGCTAAGAGAAAGTGTGAAACCAGAGTTTTAGAGATTTTTAAGGACTTTCTCTCATTTTCAAAGCTTGATATGTAGAGATGAGGCTTAAGACTTACAAAAGAGGTAAGTATGAGTGATGATAGACTCACACAGGTTACAGAAAGTCATGGTGACAATTTTTGTGTAACAAGTACTGCAAAAGTATTTGTATTGGCCATATCTTCAACAAGATGTCAGGAAGTACATTAGATCATGTACTGCTTGTGCCATTACCAAACTGACCATCAAGAAGCAAGGCCTCTATACCCCGTTGCCTACCCCTAGTCGACCTTCGGAATCCATCTCCATGGATTACATGTCAGTCCTTCCTTCCACTAAGCATGGAAATGACTGTGTTTTTGTGGTCATCGACAGGTTCTCGAAGATGGCCATTATGGTGGCTTGCAAGAAGAATATCACAGTAAAATCCACTGCTAAACTCTTCTTTCAATGAGTGTGGGTGCACTTTGGGATCCTATAGTCTATCATCTCAGATCGGGACAGTCGATTCCTCAATACATTTTGGTCTAGTCTCTAGTCAATGCTAGACACCAAACTCACTAAGTCCATAGCCTTCCATCCTCAAACTGATGGCCAAATAGAGGTTGTCAATAGGATGATTGTACACATTCTGCACATGTACAACTCAAAGCATCCACGCACATGGGATGAGAGCCTCCCTTATGTTCAACATAGCTACAATCGGGCTCTTCACAGCTAGACTGGTTACAGCCCTTTCAAGTGGGCTTGGGATTCCAGCCACTATGCCCCATTGATGTGGCCATGCCACTTACAGCTACTCACACAAATTCGGCTCATGTCTAGTCCGAAACAGATAAGGAAACCAACTTCATTAAGCACATCCAACATATTCACCAGCAGGTCCATGACATTCTGGAGAAATCAAATGCCAAGTACAAGTAACACCATGATCAACATCGGGTGCCACACAAGTTTCAGGTGGGTGACAAAGTCTGGTTCCATTTGCAAAAGGAATGCATTACTGGAGCCTATTGGAAACTGAGACCACTACGATATGGTCCTTACACCATTAATAAGGTTGTGGGAGACAATGCATTTGAGCTCATAATTCCCCCATTCCTTGGCCTGCACCCAATGTTCAATGTGGACCGCCTTCAACCATACTTTCCACCATTACTAGACACATCCGACATTGCAGAATAGTTCACACCCACAGAGTTAAATCCAGATTGCATGGAACAAGCTGAAACTGATCAGATCATGGACACACAGATTAATAACACTCACCAACAGAATATCCAACTGTATCGTGTTGTCAAAGCAGGCCAACTCCTTCACTAGGGCAAGTGGCTCACCAGGGACCAAGTTCAGCAGAAGTTTCCTCATCTCATGGAGGAACTCAACGCAATGGGGACCATTGCTTCCTAAGAGGGGAGGAATGATCTAGGTGAATATTGGTGGCCACCTGCCAAGTCCACCTGGACCCCCACCATTGTTTCTCTTGGCATTTTCAGTTTCCTTAATTGTAGCACAACTTACTATTTTTAGTAGTTTTTTGAGTCATGAACTTCCAGAGCCGTTTTGAGGCCCTAAACGACGTTTTTTGGGAAATCTGGGGCAACATGAGTCCATGGACCTATGTTTCCCTTCCCAAAGTTGTAGTGCTCAGATAAATATTTCTAACGAGCTATTGTACGTGTCAAATGGAGATCGTATGCCAAAGTTACGACCCCGGGAAGTTGATGTAGTAATTTACCCAAACGGGGCCCACAGTTTGGCGTTTCATCTTCTAGGGTTAGGTTTTGGAGTGTTAAGGGTTTTCCATTGTTTCTCAACAATAAATATGACTTCGAGCCTCATTGTAACACAGTTCAGAGGCATGTAGCTACCACATCTCTTCTCAGAGATAAGCTACCATCGCCCTAGCTGGTTTATTTCCATTACTGTTTGTAAGCATATTTCAATATTTTACATTAATGAAATGAAGTATTCTTTCCACTGCATATCTGTGTTTATGATTATCTGTGTAATTTGTTGCGTTCCTGTTTAAATTTGGATCAATATGTTTGGTTTCTTCTTGGAATACTTATGATGATTCTCCTTTTAAAGGATGTACAATGTTTCCTTTATAGGAATCTTAAGGGATGCATATATAGTAGTTTCTTCTATGTTGAAAGCTACAATTCCTATCAAGGCAAGGAATAGTATTGGTATGCATCCCATTGGGTACTTGAACATGTAATGTAGCTCATAAGTAATGATTTTCCAATGTTTATTATACTTGGATGATCATCTCTAGGTGTTTTTCTTTTCTCCTTGTTGATCATATTATAGGAGTATCTCAATGCTTATACTCTAGCTTTGGCCCCTTGGATCTATTTAATTAAATTATGTATAAATTGTAAAGAATTCATTATGATGAGGTTCAAACCGTATGAGCTTAAAGAAATTAACATATGTGAAAGTTATGTAAATATTTCATGTCAATTCCTAGTGTATAACACAAGGCCAAGTCCCAACTCATGAGTGGTTTGGAATCTAATTGTGCTAAACATGTTTTCTATGTACCATGTGGTTTTACCTTCCAAGATGTACTCAATATATGTAAATATTATTTCAAAATTTAATATAACTTAGTCTAATGTGGATATGAAGAGAACATGAAAAGGGCTATTGAGAGAATTAGTAGGGAAGAGGAAGGGTAGTACAAGGGCAGGTGTTTATAAAAACATGAGCATCAAACACCATGCATATGCCAGAGGATAATTTTTTCTATGATTTCATTACACTATGGCCTATTGGTCTCATCCAATCCAGTGATTTTCAATTCTCATTGAGTTGTATTGCTAACCCACAAAAAATGACCTAAAAATAAATTCATGATCCTCAATTCTTTCTTAATTGTGACATTCAGTGAAACCTCTATTTATTAGTCATGGACCATCCAAATACTTGACCTCTTATCTTTGATAAATGTAACCATTTGGATTCATGTAGGAACTCCCTTTCCCATGTTGAAGGTATCCTACTTACACCAAAGCATTTGTAAAGAAATAGTCTAAACATTATACTTATTGAATTTTCTGTGAGTGCTTTTTTCTAATCAATTTTGCCCAAAGCTTGGCTATAAATTTAACTGAATTGTTGGTTTTTTTGTAACCCTAGAGACGGTTCCTAGCTAGAAAGGGTCCAGTGCCCAAGACATCTACAATATTGATAAAAAAAATTAAAATATGTGATCGAAGGAATAGACCATGAGAATAATAATGAATGATCTAATTATGAAACCTCTCTCTACAACCAGATTGGACAAGATAAGTGAGGGTTGCAGAGCTTAGGGTTTTTTTGATGGTGCTTGACCCAAAAACATGTCAGGGGATCTCCACGGTAAGAATTCCCAACTAGACCTCAGACTATTTGGTGTAGGAGTCACAGTAGTGGTGTAGTATGGTATTGCCTTAACCACGGTTGCGGGCAATGGTGGGTAAGATGTCCTTGTTGGTAGCAAGGGTGTGACATATGCACCAAGTCAAGGAAGGTGCATGAATGGCTCTAACACATAGAACAGAGGTATGAGTGTGCCCCTTAGAAACCTATGGTAACACACAGCTTGGAATTTAACACACGAACAAAAAAACCTCACAAGCTAGAAAGCAGGTTAGCCAACGATCCAAAGTGATGGTTAAATCAATAACACATATCAATAAGATTCATACAAACATATATAAAAAAGTCCATACATAGCTGAAATACAATCAGAACATATGCATGAAATGTGTTGGCTCTGTTATATTAAGAAAGTGAAAGATAGAATCATACATATAACTATGACCAACCACTAGTCCCGACAGCGGAACATTACAATCACTACCACCTGCTCCTCCAAAGAGATATACTAGCTTTGCAGTGTGGAGAAACCAAGGCTCACTAAAATACAGTCTAAGCTTTCTCTAAGATATACCTATAGGAGGATTGGTTCCTAAAATCCTATACAATAATTTATGAGGTTCTATAAATAGAAAAGGGTGCAGTGACCCTTGTCATTCCCCTTTGTGACTCTTCACCTACCCTCATAACTCTTCAACTACTACATGACTGTTACACTCTACTATCGACAGTTGGTATTTCACTGCTACAACATGTTACATTACAATCTGCACATGTACCCATGTGAGACAAAATAGGCTTGACCAAGTCATGTAAGATATAACTAAGAATCAGACAGTTGTGGGAATACCAACTCTTTGACATCCTCGCGATGATCGATGGTGGTGAACTGATGCCAAACTTGGTAGTTTGTTATGGTTTCCAGGTGCTCAATGGTTAGATCTTGATGAAAGTGCACTCTTTCCTCCATTGCATCTGGGTACACTAATTTGACACCTTTGTCCAACTCCTCTGATAACATGTGCATCATAGTATTGAGTGTAGTTGGTCCAACAACATACTGATGCCTAGTATCTGTGCTAATCTCTAAGTCTGTGCTGCTGGATACATGCATTAACTCATCAAAGTACATGTCCAGCTCCAGCTAGACTTGGTTCTTTTCCTTCACCTCAGTGAGTGTGCCAATGGATGGGATCGCATGCGTGCACACAATGGCATCCATGCTTTGGAACACTCGTGCATGTGAAACCTGCAAACTAGTGATGAGCTGAGGGAGTTCCTCATAGTTCCAAATCTGACTCTGGATACATGCCTTCAACTCTACTACCTTTGGCTTCATCATATTTGGAAAGTGTAGTGGGGGTCCTTTGTACCTCATTGTCCATGTTTGAATGAGATCGACAAAAATGTGCATATTTGACAAGATGTGTGCTCTCCTAGCACAGTGTTGTTGCTAACCACTAAGATGGACAACTGACTTATGCATGGTGATGAATCCAAAATAGAACACTTGCATGACTACCTCGAGGGATGATACTTCATCCAATATCACTCTCTTTTACTCTGATAGATGATGTAACATGTTCTCCTCCCTACTTGGCTGCTTGTAACTCCTTATCCATGCGTTTGTTCTCTATTATCAAGAATCGAACACTCGAGCTGGTGGCTTCGACATATTCTATGGTAGCAATGGCCAATGCTGCAGGATTCTCACACACATCAGATTCAGTCACTCATTCTTCAAATTTACTAGGAGGTATGTGACCATCCAGAGCGGGCACTCTACGCGACTGCACAACTTTGTGTTGTGACTCATCGAAAGATATGTTCATCTTCCTCTGCAAATTGCCTTCAAGGATCTCTATGTCTCCTTGATCTCTTGGGACTTGCTCTACTTTTGAATTTGGTGAAGCCGGTGGGGTGACCTCTTGGTTCCGAGGCATGAGGTCAATATCCTGAGATGACTTTGTCTGAACCATATATGTATCCATCTGTTGTAGCATATGTTCAATCTTTTGATCTAAGTCCTACTCCTATGACTGCTCACCCTGCCTCCTCTATGCCAATTGCTCAGATAAGTCTATAACCTATATGGGCACAATCTCATCAATCTGTGCATGTTGCACCACCTACTGTACTTGTCTCTGTTGTGCTTCCTTCTCTCTTAGGCACAACTCCTATTCTTCCTTGAGTTGTCGCTTGAACTCCTGAAACTCCTTTTCTATTTCCTCCAACCTCTGCTTCTCTCCTAGCCTTTGCACAAACCTCTTGTTGCATTGTCACCTCTTAGCATCAATCTCCAAATCTTCTTTCAACACAAGTGGATCTTCTTTGAACTTGCAGCTTTTTTCTGCCTCTGCGTTGTCAACAACCTTTCTCTTGCCTTGGACATGCACAGGTTTTCTACCCTCTGCTGGTGATGATGATGTTGATCTCTGAGATACTGCTTACCTCTGTTGTGCTAACCATTCTACAACTATTCTGACCAGTTCATTGAGCCTGGAGGAGTGATAACAATATCTCCATGGGTCTTCTTCAGGCCAATGACACACCCCATAGATCCAAGGAAAATGCGCTCTTGCACAGTGGTCCTTCAACAAGCAATGCGGGTCATACGGATTGAAATTTTTGGAGTTGAAGGTGAATCTCTTGAACTCCTTCGTCTCAGCCTTAGCATGCTTGAGATTATGTATCTCATATAACCCAATCCACAAAGGAAGAGCAGGCCAAGGTGCCTTCTTCTTCCCGTGTAGTCTTGCTGACAACCCTGTCGAGATGTGATATGAAACCTCTTGCATGATGAGCTTGTCCATGGAAAACTTCGTTAAAACATGTGGAGCCTTCTCTATGTTCTACATCTGTATGAAGTTGCCAAGGGGTGAGGAATACCAATCTTATATGTCGATTAATGCCTCAATCGCTGCCTGCGACATGCAAGGTGGATCCTACTCAAATATCATTTTGTACACCCGGGTGACAAAGTGGTCTCACAACTGTATGATAACTCCACAAAAGTTGCATTTAGAGAACAATCTGTAATAACTACACACAAAGGTTTCTAAAGGTGTCCATTCCCAACCCAAGCCTGAGAACTGTTGACGGGCATAGATTACATCCAAAATGTAGTCAAAATTTTATATCCTCGCTTGGTTACCCTTGGGTAGATGTCAATATTTTGTCACCTGTTCCTTCAACCTGAGAGCCAACATGTCAGATTAGTTGCAAGGTCTTCCTTCACTATCCAGTTGGTCTAACGCAATCACCCAACTATGTGGGAAGGTCTCTGTGTTCTCTTGGCCGTATAAGTAGCGTGAAAATATGACCAAGTACTGATATGCCTTCCTTAGTATGTTCATTTTGTAAACCTAGTTGGGTGTTGTCCTAAACTTGGTTGGCTCTTTCACCCAACTCTTCAAGATATCTCTTGAGTTTGCACTACTACTAGGTTTCCTGAAGGGTTTCTCCATTGTGATCACCAGATATGGAAAGTGATACATCTCCTAAAAGTCCTTTTCCCTAAAGGTAGCAAGTTGTGTTCCACTAACACTTCTCAACACCATTTTCTTTGGATCAATATGCGAGACAATCCAATGGATCATGTCCACGCATGGAAATGAGGGATACCTGCAGACAATCTAGTAAAAGCCAAACTTGTAAATGTTGACATAGACCCTGTGGTCTTCTAGTTTTTCCTCAAATGTGTCTGATAATGTGTCATTGATATCCTAACATTTCATCTTGATATCCTTTTCTATGAATAACTTGGTTTCTTTGTATATAGGTAAGCTCATAGACACTTGCTCCATTGCAACATCCTCGGTTACACTTTCAACGATGTTCTTTGACCCCGCTTTCTTGGAGGCCATTGAAATTGTACTGCTAAGAGACAGATGAACACTTGCAATACTTGGAGACGTAGAAACACTCATGGCAAGAAATATGTCATTTGAAAACCAAAACAAGTTTGAGGACTGACATGCAACATACCCTGGTGATTGACTGGGAAGATTGTGCAATTTTCACTGGGAGGCGGGGAGAATGATTGCAAAAAATATGCAAGGCATAGTTTGGGCTATCAATAGGTTGAATGACTACCGAAACTACACAAGGCATATTCTAGCCTGGCCTGTTGAGCGCTGAAACTGTGCAATGCACCATTTCAATCAACAATGACATGCAAACCCAGTGAACTGCATTGCACAATTTCTGGGGCTTGCAAAGCACTACCTTTTAGAATTTCGCAAAGCAAGACTGGAGGTCAGTATTGGGCCAAATTTTCATAGTTTATGGAGGGAAGGTATATCCTTCACTCTCATAAATGTGCATTATTATCTAGGTAAGGCAAGGTTTGGGCCAAGGCAACCCAGACCCATCGACGGGCGATTGAAAGCATGAAAAGTTCTGAATGCATGGAGAAGCTAAGTGTAAACAAGAGCGAATAATCATACATGAAAATAATGAGCAAAAGATTCAAAAAATGAGAAAACAAGCATGTGTGTGAAGCGATTCACCGCAACGGCGACTGTTAGTGCAGAAACAAGGTCATGCATGCGACAACAGTTAGATGCAATGAAAAAATTAAAACAACACTTCTACAAGATAACATGCATTAAAATGACATGAAAATAAGACTTACCCAGAAAAATTTGAGTTGAATGTGTCGAAGACTACTATATGGGATGTGGGATGTCAGATATCTAAGGTTGCTATGAGGAATGGGCTTTACAGTGTCAAATAAATAAGTTTTGATGATTATGACACTTATGACATGCATGCCAAAAATCTAGGAAAAAGTGACACTTGGAGGGAAGTTTCTGAAATGATATTTACATGTAACCTCCAGATGCTAAAAATAGATCCCTAAAATCTAGGGATGCTTTTTTTTTCATTTTGCTTTTTTCTCAAGAAAAGTATCCCATGCATGCAAATCAGGATTGCTCAATCCTGGGGGAACTCGTCAACCTAAAAGAACATGCAATAGTCTATAAGCCCGGGGATGAAATTTATGAAATTTATGGGATAAGAAAGATTGGTTATCCCTCATGCATTACACAATTTCTGGACTAAATCCCTGGCTATCAGTCAGAATTGCACATTTTCTGTGCTGAAGCCCAGTATTGGGCTAAATTGCGCATTTTCCAGAGGGAAGGTTGCCTAGTTGGATTTCACATTTCTGGATCCTAGTAGGAAGCCTAGATGGATTGCACAATTTCTAGAAGGAAGGTTGGTTCCCCTTCAGAATTATGCAATTTTCTAGGTGAACACCTCATCCAGAAAATTGACTAAGTCTAGAATGTCAACCTGCGGTGGGACACAAACAAGTTGACACAGGCTGGCCGACCACTAAAACTCAGTTGAAGCCTGTGTACTTGGACAGTGCAAGACATGCTGCTAAGGATGGTTGGTAGGGAGGATCCAAATGAATCAAAGGAAAAATTTTGGAGGGTGGTTGTAGCCACTACAACATGTTTGAAGAGATTATTAGAAGCAGATGGAGGAAACAAGGCTTAATCACTAAGGCACTTAAGAATCTCAATTTATGTCCTTGTATAGGAAATGATGCAAATAACAAGAAAGATGGGTGAATTCTTGGTATGGTCAAGTTCCCATTAAGGGATTCAAACCAAAAATATGAGTACCATTAATTCCAGGTAAATTCATAAACAAGATTTGAATCAACTTGTTGCTCCATTACACTCACATTAGTAGAATAAAAACATTAATGAATGATTAAAACATTAAAATAAAACATTTATGCAATTACCCCAAGAACTAGAATTAAAATTGGTATTTAATTTTCAGTTTTAGAGAGATGAATTCATTACATATCATCATCTACTTCACACTCTTAACCCTTAATTTGTCTCTTCTTTTGTCCTTTATTTCTCCCCCTACGACTGATTGTCTTGATCAGTTTCAAAAACAGATTCTCAAAACAATCATAAAAATGTTTATTTTTGAAGCATTTGGAAATAATAAAATTGCAAGAAATATAAATTTAATATCATATATATTAAATATGACCCCTTGTACAAAATAAACCTTTGGCCCTTTAAAAAAAATCACAAAACAAACATATATCAAGCTTTCTAATTAAAGCAAAAATATTAGATGCATTGAGGTCCGATATTTCATTAGGGGCGTTTTGAGGTCTAAAATGGGCCTCCTAAGGAAATTATAAAACAATAGTGGAAAGAATAAAATAAGATTAGATTACATCATCAATTTTTAGAGGGAAAATAGAAAAATTATTTTTTTAACTTATCTCCCTATGGGTTTACTCAATTTTTAAGCGAAAACACTAGTTGGATACATAATTTGATTCCTCATCCAAGGAGTACCCATGTTGCATACGTTTGATGGACGCTGCTACATGAAAAATGAGAAATACATGAAAAACGTGATTGCAATCACGTTTTTTCATGTATTTCTCATTTTTTGTGTAGTGAGGTCAATTGAAAATATCCAACATAGGTACTCCTTGGATGAGGAATTAAATTTTTCATCCAATGAGTATTCCTGCTCAAAATTTGAGTAAAACATTAAGGAGATAAGTTGTAAATACGAGTTGAAAAACTAGTTTTACTATTTTATTATTTTTTAATCTTTTTACTTTTTTACTCCAAAAATCGTGAATCATCCCCCATGGTTGACATCATCATCTTGAATCCTATTGGTTCTTATAAATTTTATTTTCGTTGTACATTTTTCATAGGAGGCCCATTTTAGACCTCAAAAATCCCCTAATGATCACACGCCATGTGGAGATGAGCTAGATGTATGGAGACCTTGGTGGCAGTGGAAAACTATGTGCAGGTCCCAACTTTGTTGTGAATATATCATCAAAATCCTTAATGGTTTTATAAAACCAAAAACCATTTTTCACCACCCTTCTTTGTGGTTTTGGAAAAATGAGGCAGGGGTGGTGCAATAAATCTGGACCATCCATTAATCGTATTGTTGGTTTTGCAATACCATTTTGTGACACCTTGAGTCTTGTTAAACTTTGGATATGTAGACCCATTTCAATTTGGTGATCTCGAAAAGGAATATAATAAACATTGATTTATTTTGGTACCTACACAAAAGTTAACTAATTTGCGTTGACTCATGATGCTTCAAACTCTTCATCTAGGCATCATCCACCAAATCATTATGATTTTTCAACTGAGCCCACATTGGTCAATACTAGATTTCAGAGTTTTGGAATTTCCTTTAAAACCAAAACATGAACATCTTGAAGCTGAGAGAAATTCACTAGAAAAAAATTATCATCACTAAGTCGAGTGCCAACATGGTCACCTAGCTCAAACTCCTCATATAATTGTAACAAATTCATTAGTTTTGCATAGAGATTCTCTTTTGACTACTAACCATTTGGTCAAAACCTAAGGTATGATCTATAACTGGTGCAACATTACAGATACATGAATCAAGATAAGCATTGATAATACCAATCTTCCACACAAAGAATGTATGGTCCTTTAAAATATCAGTGACCTCCGAGACTGACTCAAATCCAAAAAAATAGAAGTGATAATCTATGTCTGACCCACTGAGCAATTCCTTGAGGACGATTCATACCCAAACAAAGGAAACTTTGATAGTAGGATTCCAATTTAGAGAATAGCAAGGAAAATGTTGCAAAGAAAATTCCCCCCATTATAGGATGCATGTCTCCATCTCATTCAATAGTTACAATAGACTAAAATCATTGATCAGCTGCCAGAAAAGCACCATGTGCACTTGTCTCTTTCATCGCAAGTGCAAAAGCTTGAGCATCTCACTAGTCCCATGCATCCTTCTATTCATCCAGCTAGGCTCTACATGCTTCCACTTAACTTGAAAGCTCTTCTAATTCTCCCCAAGAAATGCGACCCTACCCTTTCCAATAGCCACTTCAAGTGACACTTTCCATTTAGTTGTTTCTTCAACATTTGCATAGTAAGTTATCTTAATTTCTAATAAAGAATCCATTTTCATTTCAATGTTAGCCAACTATTTAGGTGCCACATAAAAAACTCCTCTTTTTGTGAAAGTGAACCAAATGCCTCCATAATAGCACGGTTCTGGGAAATAATTGATCTTATTGATTCTAGAATTGCACATCCAACTAGTGACCCACTAGTCTATGAATTGCAATTAAACTCGAATTCTCAAATTCCTATCTTGATCAACATAACCCATTATATCCTACTAGCCTAATCCACGTCATATTGAATTTTGTCTACTCATTTTCCGAACTTATTTCATAATTCCTAAAATAAACATACATTTTGCAACTTTCTCCTCCAAATTAGGAACACACCATTTCCAATTTTGGTATCATATATATTCTCCTAGACCTACCATAATTCACTCCATCAAAGAATTGCATGTATTGAATATCTTGCCTTTGATCTCAATGTATAGAGAACTACTACAAAAAAATTAATACCATGACATTATTGTTCTGAGGCATTTCTGATTTTTATTGTGTGTAGTGTTTTCTTATTATCGCATCCATAATTATTTAAATCTATGTTTCGAGCCATCGACCGTGGCTCATCATCAGGATAGATAAAAAAATTGCACTAGTTACATGCATATTTGTTTTGAAAACAAATATCCCACATCTATGAGAAAGCATTATACCCTTTATATTTAACATCATACACGATTACTTTCATTGTGTTGTGAACATATAATGTTACTTCCACTTGGTAGTGGGCTCCTTCCTTGGTGTCTTCTATGGATTATGGTTGTCGATTGGTAGACTTTGGTTGGAGATTGGGATAAAACCTCATAATTTTAATAAAATTAAAATATCTCCATATAAGAGGTCGAGAGAATAAAGATATTATAAAAACCCATTTTCTGCACAAGAAATTTTATATTTTTTTTAAGCTAAAAATTAAAAAGGAATTTGTCGTGTGATATCATAGCCCCTAACGCATTTTTTTTGAAAGACTTGACTAGAGAAGAACTGCCAACAGGACCTATCAATGGTAGACTACTCAAGCACTATTCTCTTCCAAAATAGATAAGTTTCACATTTAAGTCATTTTAAATATAATTTTACTATTTTAATGTAAGAGAGGGTGTATAACATCAGGAACTGAAGCTTGAGGCGAAGGCCCTAAGATTCTAGTGAGTTGCTACAATTACTTATAATAACAGTAGGTAATCAATTCAGTTGCAAGATAAGGACATGATACCGAGTGGATAAATCCTATTGATCTACAATGTTCTTGACACCTCACAGGAAGGATGCCATCCCAATTGGAGCCACTGCGAGGATCCTATAATTTACAGGATCAATGATGATCATCTCTTGATTTTTATGTTATGAGATATTGTAAATAGTGTTTTATTCTATAAATTATTTCCAAGAAAAGAAAAAGAAAAAGAGAAATGAAAGGGCATACAAAAAAAGGGATATATATATGTGAAAAAAATAAAAGAAATAAAAAATGTGAAGAAATGAAAATAGCCCCAATAACTGAGCTAGTTCAAATGCCACTTTAATTAGAAAAAGAGATATATTGAAAAAAAAAATAACATGAAATACCCCTTAGAGAAAATAAATAGGTGCAGCTAGTCTAAATGTCATATTAGATTTAAATAAATATGTTTAATTATTTAATCACATAGTTTAAGCACGATTATTGAAAGGTTACTAAAGTTAGTTTTGATATGAAATTTTTTGTCATTTTGTAATAATTGTTTGGCTACAATGAAGGGACGTGATCCCACCTGCCCAGATCAATAGCGAGCGATCACTTTGGACACCCCCCCCCCCCCCCCCTCCAATAGTTAATCAAAGGGGGCCGGTCTGAAAAGTTGATTCCCCAAATCCAGCTTTTGGCGACATGATGCTCCCTAGATGACTTATCACTCACCCCCCCCCTCTAAAATCCACCTTTCCCCTCTTCTCACCTAATTAGAACCATCGACTCCGCGCTCTCCTCTCACTCTTCTCCCACCAAGTATCACCTCCGCTCCACTCCACTACTGCCAAGTGGCACGTCATTTCTAGATTAAATCCAATCTTTCCCTGCCACATGGCACTTCCCCCTTTCAACCCATTCCTGCCATGTGATACATCCACTATGCCTATCATTAGACTGTTAACTATCCACTCGAGATATAATCTTGGCCCGAGTAATGAACAAATCCATTCAATGGATAATTTCCAACGACACAGTAATTTGGCATATAAATGAACCATAATTCCATTCATGTAGGCCTTTCTTCTACGACCCCATTGCATTAGATGTATGAATATGCCGACCTGCTACTGTTACTGCAACCAGTCAACAAGTTGACCTATCACTGCTATGAGTCATCGAGCCACCAATCTTCATCCAACCAATTCCTCGGTAATTTCAATATTTCAATTCTTTTCTTTCCATCATGGCTTCTAAGGGGAAATCGAAATCCATAGTCAAAAACCCCCTTCTTCCCCCTGTAATTCACTTAGATCACAAGCCCCGGGTAGATCAATAATACAAAATAATTGAAACTAGCTGTGAGTTTGATCTCTATGAACCTAACAACTAGTTAAAAATAAAATTCATTGATCTCAATGATGAATTGGGTTTGTGGGACTCCTTCCTACCCCAATTTATCTTTCTTAGACGCATCATTTTCTTGAATTTTTTCATGGTGCCACTTCTGGTACATTCCTAGTCAAAGGGAAATTGTGGTCTAGAACAATGATATTCTTTTCAAAGTTACCCTTGACTCCATTTGCCAAATGTTTCCGATTCAAAATTATGCCTCTATGAAACCCTTTTTAGTAGATTCCCTCATGGAACTTTACAAAAACTTCACTTTCCCTCACAAAGCCAAAATATTTGAGACACTTCTACCTTAGGATGTCCAATTTCCTAAGAAAAATCCTCCTTATCCATCCTCCATGTTCCTTGAAATAACAAATAAAATTATCTCAATAGTTTCTTGTTTACTATGGTATCAATCCTATCATTGGGTTGATGAATCCATCATAGGGTTTTTATCAGTTTTCTCAACATATGAAAAGCCCTCGGGCATCTTCAATTGCAATGAATTCCTAGTAGATACCATCCATGAACAGTTCCTAAAGTTTTCTACAAAAGATGTTTTTAAGTATGCTTCAGTTTTAGTGTATTTTTTTTATTCCATTAGGAAAACTGGTTTTAGTTTCCATTACATAAATTGTTGACACCTAATCATTGGGATTGAGTGAAGACTTGTAAATAAAGAAAATAGTAAATAATGGAAAATAAAGAGCCACAAGAGGTGAATCCCAATAGTCACTCGCTCATGTATACAACCATGAGTAATCTTTATGTGTCAACAAAATTCATTTTAGGATTTACCTCCTTGCCTGACATGCTATTAGAGCCAACTCCATTTTTGGCATTCCAGTCTACCCTTTTAACTCCCTTCTGCCTATGTTCTACCTATTTTGAAAAATTGGCACCTATGCCATTGCTCCTGAGGCCCAAACCCATCTTCTATACATTGTTATATACGTTTTTCTGTTTTATATTTTTTTTTTTGTGCTCAAGTGCTCTCCTCAGTTCTGAATAGTATATCAGCTAGAGCAGTGTTTCATTTTTTTGTGAAAAGAAACATTGAAGCCGGAGCGGTTTGTTCATGTTTATTTATTGGGTGGGGGTGGGGGGAGTTAATATGCATTGCATATTAACTCCCCCCACCCCCACCCACATTAATTTATTTATTTTTCTGGCATAATTCTTCAAACGCTCCTCTATAGAATCTTGTTATTGGATTTTTATGAGATGGAGCTTGTTTTGCCCAGTATTGATGAAGGTTGTCAACATTCAATTTTTTTCATGAATGAATCCACTCACATTTTATTTTTATTATGGGATTGAGGCAACATTGTGACTGAGGTGGGTAGAGGCATCGTGGTACAAGTCTCATGACTGTATGTTAGGTATTAGGGCTATATATATACAATATACCACTATGTATTGTCTCTGTGGCTCAATCCTCATGGTGGCCTGTGTATACCATTGTATATTGGTGTCAGAGGCAAGGCCTATACCTTGATTGCAGAATTTGTAAATGAAGAGGTGAGTCACCATATTTCCCCATTCTCAAATGCTTTTGAAGCCTTACAAAAGTTGAGGAACTCTATGGCTCACACTCTATGCTTGAAGTTGTCCAATTGATGATTAAATTGTTTGCTCTTGAATTACAAAATGATGATCTTGTTTCTCTTGCATCAGAAGTAAAATCTATTGTGTGATATCAATGTCACTAATGTTGAATAAGACATTCCTCTGATAGATTTTGTTGAGGCAGTTTACCCCACTTATTCAAATTATCTTGAGTCATTGCAAATAAATGGAAACCTCAGAGATTACCTTTGACTCTCTTGTGAATAAATTTGTTGAGAGAGAGAAATATTTTGGGAAGAAGACAGCTCCTCAGTCTTTTGAAGAGGTTTCCTACCTTTCACAGAGAGAGAAAAATCATTCTCAATATTTTTTTTTTTTCTAGATAAAGACTATTCTATTAAATAAAAGGAAAATTATTTACATAGAGGGTTCAACCTCTGAGGGGGTAGCTACCTGCCCTCTAGCAAAAATTCTTGCCAGCTTTATGCTTTCTGGCATTTACAAAAAGGATTTCTCTGACTTAAAACTGTTACAAAAATTTTCAATATGCTACTGACATTTTCCTTGTGGACTTCTTGCCAAAACATCTGAACATATTCCTTGTGAACAACATATATAAACACCTGGACACATACAGACACCTAGACATAGACATACTCAGACAGACACCTGGACATAGACTAAACAAACAAACAGACACCTGGACATAGTCACAATAGCAAGACACCTGGACGCCGACCTGAACAAAAATGCTGAACTTTTTGAAGCGCGCTGGAAGGCTTGGTGAGCTCAGTCCTGCGGAGGCAAGCTGAATTCCTTGTCTGGAGTTAAATTGACCCATTCCACCATGAGATTATCCTCAACATCCATTGCGCTTCTGCCTGGTGGGAGAACCAGATGTAGGATGTTGCTAAAACGCGTTGGCTCGCTGTCAATAACGGGCTCCTGAGCAGGCAGGGTCTGGTTCTCCAATTCCTTCTGTTCTGGGTCATTGAGGACCACCCCCGATGGGCTGCCTGGACTGTTGCTAGGCACCCGGGCACTCGAAGGATCCGTGGAAGGATTTTCCGAGCTGATCTGCTCCTCTTCTTCCTCAAATATCGTCGTCACTAAGGCTGAAATGAGTGGCTTATTAAGCCGGCTCCTGAATTGAAAATGTGCCAAGTGGAAGGAGCTATTCAGGGAAATGCCTGAATTGTTCGAAGCCGGAGAGGAGCGCACAACAGGGGCTATGGACGGGCCAAAATTATCAGATGGCGGTGATGGAGGCAGAACAAAGGATAATGGAGCAACATTGTGCGGAACAGAGCCGCCTCTGCTTCAGGAACTGCCCCTGGAACCAGTGTTACTGCCTCGTCGGGGGGTGCCTCTAAGACGCGACATTGTCAAATTAAGGTGCAGGCCAAGCAAACATAGGTGAAAAGAGCGAGGAGGCCAATTGGAAGCAGACAACACAAGACATCTAAGCCAGGTACCCAACCCTAAACTAAACTGAGATGAAGCGGAATTAGCTGTGAGGAGCCAAAGAGGAAATTGAAAAGGAGCATGGACAGACTTACGTGATTCTCTCGCCCAACTGAAACCATAATCAGGATGAAGGGACCTAACTCGGAAAGATTTACGAGCTCTAAGCTTTTCCCTGGTGCGCCCTCTACTAAGCCATATAAGGCGCTCCGGTATGCAAATTATGACCTGTTCCATATCCTTTAAGCGGTGCGCACAGTCCTCCAAACCAGACCAACATTTCCCCTGTGCATTAACGCCTCTGCGCAGTGCCATTACTATCCTTCGCTGTCCACAATAACTGAGGGCTATGAATGCTCGTCCCTCATATGCTATGAGCCGCCTGGATCTGCTGGAGCACTGGCCAGCTGCCGCCCTGGGCTGTCCAATCATGCTAACGTGTCGATAACACCCGCATCCGGGTAAAAATCATTCTCAATATTATTATAGAGGAAGAGGAAGAATAAATTTCAAAGACAGGGGGGCAAACACTCTCAAGGATAAAAGTCTGATTGTCATTGCATACATTGCAATAGAGATGGATCACATGATGCATCCACGTGTAAGTTGCCTTGGGACAAAATTGAGTAGGAAATAAATCAACCCAAAGGTAAAACCAATGACAAAGAGAAAGGTAAAGCACCTGAATCTTCCCACTATGTTGTGGCACATTGTAATATTGGAGTAAATGAAGACTTGTTTAATGCTTCACTTGCTTCTTGGAAAAATTATTAGTTTCTTGATTCAGGAGCAACTTGCCACATGACTTCTAGAAAATATTTTTTTGAAGAATTTACTAACAATGTTGATGGAGTAGTATACTTTACAAAGAAATCAAAACTCAAGCCATAAAGGCTTGGCACAATCCAGCTCAAATTCCCTGGTCTTCCATACTTTCTTCTACATGATGTTTTATATCTCCCACAACTGAGGAGAAAATTGCTATCCTTGGTCCACATCCACTAGCAAGGACAACTCTGTTCATATGTTTAATGGCAAGGTTGAGGTGACAAAAGCATCAGATCACTCACTTGACATGAAGAGGACAGAAGAAGAAAGACTTCTCAAGTTGCAAGGTACCTCTACTCGTGCAAAAAATTTCTCATACAATTCTTATTATGATGAAGGTACATTTCCATCAAGTCTATTATGGCATGCTAGATTTGGACACTTGAATTATGAAAACCTTTGCCTGTTGAAGAAAAATGGTTTTAGCCTACAATTCCTAGGAAACTTAAACATTGTGATGCTTGCATTCTATGAAAGCATAGAAAACATTCTTTTCATGATTCACATTCTAGAGCACATAGAAAACTTGCACTCATTCATTCATATTTATGTGGTCCAATGCCTATTCCTTCTACAAATGGAAATAAATATATGATGACATTTATTGATGACTACATCAAAATTTGTTGGGTTTATTTATTGAAGAACAAATCTGATTCTTTTCAAACATTCAAGAACTTTCATACATGGATTGAAAATGATGCACAATCTCATATTGGCTCTATTCGCACTGATAATGAAAAAGAATACACTTCAAATGAATATGAAAACTATTTTCACCAGCGTGGGATCAAACATCAAACAATTGTGCCTTATAATCCCCAACAAAATGGAGTAGCTAAAAGAATGAATAGGGCAATCTTAAATATGGTACATTCCATGATGTTTTTCAAGAATGTAAATTGATTTTTTGGGTTGACCTAGTTCTATGTGATGTATATGTAAAGAATAGATGTCTATATAATGCTATTAGAAACAGACTCCTTATGAAATATGGTATGGCCACATTGTTGGGTGTGGCTTTTTACCAATTTTCTACACCTTCTTTCCCCAGTTTTGTTCCTCTTATCCTCTAGGCATATGAACTTTACATGATTAATCCCCCTTTTTCTCACTTTTATGACATATTCTACTGTCATGTTATTTTTTTGTATTATACTGATTAATATGATACTTTATTCCTTTTTGTGGCTAACTGTGGTGAGCATTCGAGGACTATTGTGGGAAGAGTTTCTCCTTTTCAGGTGTTTCTTGCGGGAACAAGGTCATGGAGTAAACAGGCAGCGCTAATCAATTATAGAGTAGGGTAGAGCAGTTCGATGTTACACCCTGTATGTTGTTACACATTGAATGTTGTTACAGGATGTTGTTACATTACGCGTTGATACAATGGTCTGTTGTTCCACCAAGGGTGTTTTCGCTAGCGATTTCCATAACATCCCAAACTGTTATTCACTCGTAGGATGTTACTGCACCAGAGCTGGCAAGTGTCAGTACCATTCCACATAACAACTGTCAACATTAGGAATTATTTATTTTGGAAGCAACAAACCCAAGCGATTGCAATCCTAACTAATGTATATTTGTATTTAGAATTAGGTTGTAACTAATTTTATTTTTTATGGGCATGAGAATTGTGAGATTCTCATGACTGGTCTTTTTCTAATTTTAGGTATTTAATAACTATAAAAGAAACTTGTTGTTCCAATTTATATTATGTTGTTACACTGAGTTAATCAATATAATGGTAGTAACGAGCTGGAGTAGATATTAGTCACTACGTGGCATGGCATTACTTTGGTAGTTGTGAAGTGTGATTTAGTTCTGTGGAGTATTTCTATTTCTACATGAATGATTTGACTCAATAATTTGATTTAGTGACATATTTTACTATTTTCTCCATTTTCTCATTCTTAACTGTAGTGTATCGGCACAAACAATGCGAACTCCATTGAATTATAAAGATCTGCATTGGGTTGACAATTAAATGTTGCAGCCTTGGTCAATTAGGATTGATTAAAACAATACTACACACATTCCTTCGGTAAAGCATCTCAGGGTCTTTGGTTCCACCTGTTATGCCTTGATACCAAAGATACATAGATATAAAATTGGTGCAAGGAGTTGTAAGTGTATCTTCTTGGGGTATCCAAATACCCCCAAAGCATAAAATCTCTATGATGGAGTTAATAAAAAGTTTGTTGTACCTAGAGATGTAATATTTCTTGAATCTTCAAAAGATGACAATGTTGTTGAGTGGAAAGTTGATCGCTTGGATAGATTCGGACATGAAAAATCATTTCAATAATTTGATAATCAGACTCCACATCTAGAAGGAGGGATTCCTATACTGCATCAATATGTTGAATCTTCTTCTGAAGCACTATCTCCCCCACATGAAACGCCAACCATTAATGATACTTTGAGTGATGTGATTGAAAGAATTGGTAGACTCAATCTTGATTCAGTTCCAACTCAATCAACTGAGTAGCCTGGACCATCTCAGAAAGGTCTCCCAAAGTGGCTTCCAAAGACACTTGAAAGTGTTCATCCTAATGAGGTTAGAAATATAGGAACAAGAAATTCAACCAGGAAAAATGGAGGTCATGTAGATGATTCTGATTCACCTATTGATATGGATTTTTCTTATGATTGTGAACTAAATTTTTCTATAGATTTTGAATCAAATTCCTTCAAAGAAGTCTCTTCTCATGAATAATAGAAAGAAGCGATGAAAAAGGAGTATGATGCCTTGATAAAGAATGTCACTTAGAAGCTGGTTGATCCTCCATTGGGAACCAAACCAATTGGATGCAAGTGGATCTACAAGAAAAATTATAAAGTTGATGGCTCACTTGAAAAGCATAAATCCAGGCTTGTGGAAAAAGGTTTTTCGTAGAAGGAAGGGTTCCATTATGAGGAAACTTTTTCCCCATAGCAAAATGGGCTACCATCTAGACACTCTTTTCCCTAGCAGCTCAGAATGGTTGGAAAGTCCATCAAATGGATGTAAAAAATACTTTCTTGAATGGAGATCTGAAAGAGAATTTTTTTATTTTAGAGCCCAAAGGATTAGATGTGAAGGGACATGAACATAAAGTATGCACAATTTTGAAATCTTTGTATGGACTTAAGTAAGAACCGTGAGCCTGGTATGAAAATGTACCTAATCATATTCTGAAACTCAACCTCAAACATTATGATCTTGATGATGCAACTTTGTTTGTCAAGAAGTTGGAAAAAAAAATTGTATATATTATGGTATATTTAGATGATATTTTGATGATAGGGAACTATGAGAGCTACATTGCATCCATAAAGAAGGAATTGAAGGAAGGTTTTGAAATGAATGAATTGGGCTATGTTCACTACTATCTTGGTATTGAAGTAACTCATCATTAGAAGTCTATATTCCTTTCTCAAAACAAGTACTTTGGATATCTATTGAACAGGTTTGGCATGGATGAGTGCAATCCTTTGACTACTCATATGGAACAAAACTTAAAGCTAACATCCATTGAAGGAAATGAATTTGAGGATGCAACATAGACAACTTATAGGAAGTCTCAACTAACTAACTATTAAGAGACCATACATTTTGTTTGTTGTTGGAACCCTCTCCAAGTTTATGCAAAAGCCTTGTGAGGGACATTGGTCTACTGCAAAAAGAGTTCTAAAGCACTTGAAGGGAACTCGAGAATTTGGACTCAAGTATACACAGGTGGGTGACTTCATCTTGATTGCATACTCTAATTCAGACTTCGATGGAGACATAGAAACTGGGGTATCTACTTTAGGTTATGCTATGAGTCTTGAATCATAAGTTGTCTCCTAGAGATCATGCAAACAATCAATTCCAAAAGATTCCACTACAGAGGTAGAATATGTGGCAACAACTGAGGAAAAAAATAAATTGTGTGGCTCAAGAAAATTTTGGAAGATTTGTAGGTAAAACAGTACATTCAACTCCACTCATGATTGAAAACACCTCTGCAATAAAGTTGGCGAAGAACAGAAAGTTCCATGATCGAACGAAGCACATTAATAAATATACCATCTAATTCAACATCATGTTGAGGCCAAGACAAGCCATCTACACCATTGTTCCACTAAGGAACAGATTGCAGACATCTTCACCAAAGCACTTGGAAGAGAAAAGCTTGAAAGGTTCAGAATGATGCTTGGACTCACCAACATCCCTTCAGATTAACGGAGGGAATTTTGACACCTAATCATTGGGATTGATTGCAGACTTGTAAATAATGTAAATAGTAAATAATGGAAAATGAAGAGCCACGGGAGGTGAAGCCCAAGAGTCAGTCCCTCATGTATATAATCATGAGTAATCTTTATGAATCAACATAATTCATTTGAGGAGTTACCTCCTTGCCGGACAGAAATTGGATGAACAAGGGAATGCCCAATCTATGATTCAGTGGACTTCCTTGGTAAAGAAATCATACCAATGAACTCACCTTCAGTGATTATGTAGACCAGTTCTTGTACATAGTTGCTTGCCTATTGAATAGTGATGTTGAACCAAGCATAAGACCTGAGATAAAAAAATATTTCTACACCTCAGTGAGAAAACCAAGACAACT
>APFE031469335.1:167276-190519 GCA_000404065.3 Pinus taeda
TTGTATTTTTGAATAAGTTGTTAGAATTATCATGCATATGCTTTCACTTTTCTTGACTGTGCAGAGGTGGATCAGCGAGAGGAAATGCTTGGAAGAGGTTGGGGAGGTTCAGAGAGGTCCTAAGGGGTCCCTAACACCCTTCCAGAGAGTTTCACAGAGTTTGGCTATCAAGAAACCTCATTTGTGAGCTTTTACAGGAAGTCTGCAGGAGTTCTACAGGATGTTCTGGGATTTCTACAGGATGTTCTGCGATTTTCTACAGGATGTTCAGAAATGGGATTTTGGAGGATGGATGGATGAAGAAAGATGAAGGATTGGGTATGGAGGTAGGATAGGGATTTGAGGTGGTCCAGGGACTAGTGGATGGAGTTGAGAGAAGATGTAGATGGCTGAATTTGTTCAAAGAGGGCTGAAGCAATGTTTGCACAAAAAGGTAGGGTTATGTGGGCAAAATGACAAACGTGAAGCAAGAAACCAAGTTAGGGGATGGAAAATATGGGTCTGATGGAGTTTGGGTGGATGAAGAAGTGGTACAGGTGCTCTGCAATTTATATTTCCAACTGAACCAATAAAGACTTGCAAGAAATCAAAGACCTAGTTATGCCAACCTAATCTGATCTAGCTAACAATAAAGAGAATGAATAGAAGCTTTATTTGCAAGGAAACCATGTATATTAACTATTAAACGAAGCATTAAAAGATCTGAACATGTAACCAACTTCTGCAAACGAAAATCGTACACTAGTGATTGCATGGCAAAGCAAAAATAGTGTTTTTTTTGGGGCAGCAAGGTCGCTTTGATCCCAGCCCCTAATCCTATGAGGGAGAGGTGAAATCAAAGGTGCCTGTTGGCCTTTTTCTGAAGATTTTTCCTTGTTGATATCCTACCAACTTAATCTAAACACTCAAAATCCTTTCTAACCATCAACAGTGACCTAGTTAATCAGCACAATTTAATCTACCTAACAGAAATGACTTTGCAAATGCATAAAGGACAAATAACGATACGTAAAGGAGAAATAATGATACATAAAGGAGAAATAATGATACATAAAGGAGAAATAATGATACATAAAGGAGGCCTTGGCTCTCAGGTTGGGCCCAAACCTAAGAGCTATGGCTCCTATAAAGAACTCAGAGCTGATGCCAAATAGAACTGCTTGTCATTATACAAAAATTGTCATCACCAGAATGTTATACCACAGTGGCTACAAGAAAACAGGCTAAAAGTGACAACACTATAGTGAAAAAAATACAACAGTTCCAAAAGTAAACTATGAAGGCTGAGGCCTTCTTATTTATACATTATGAGGGGCCTAGGAAGCCTCCTAAATTCAAGGGACTCGGCTGTCCCAACTGCTAGTAAACAGTCACTCTTCCTAAATCTGCTTGGCTGCCTTTAGGATCCGTTTTGGTGGCCTATGAGCTCAGAGTTGAGGGTGGAGATCCTCAGGAAGGGCCATTTAATGTCAAAGACAACCCCCCACGAATCCTCACCTCAAGCTTGGCTGTCACCTAGCCCATAATTGCTTGGTTTTACTCCACATTTGTCCAAAAAACCTAAAATAACCACGTATTAGCCTCCTAGGTAGAGTGACCACCCTTATTCGTTCAAATAACATAAACATACTAAAAAACATGAATAATCTATGAAAAATGGAGGATTGAAGAAGGACAATTAGGCAAAATGAGCCAAACAAGTTACCCAATTCGGGGCTCATCATCCTTGATTGCCTTGATCACCCTCTGAGCAACTAGTCTAGCTCCTCATCCTTGATTTCCTTGATCGCCTCCCTCACATCCCAGGCCTCTAAGGTGATATCTTCTTCACTGTCATGAAATCCAGCCTTCCTTTCTCTGTTGTTCTTCTATGGTATCTTTGGCTGTTTTGGCCTCCTCTTATTGTTGTTGTTCTCCCAAGAGGTGAGGCCTGTCTTCCTTCCTCTGTCCCTGCAGTTGTAGTTGCTGTCTAAGCAGCTCATTTTCTTCCCGTAGCTTGGCCTGCTAGTATCTCTCCATATATCGTACCCTTGCCAATTCTTTTTGGGCCTCCTTGAGCTTTTCCTCCAGAGGACCTATATCTGCCACACCCTTGGATTTAGCAAACTTCATCCAAGTGTGGGTCCTCACTCTCTCTTCCTCTAGTGCAAGGAAAAGTGGCACTGTGAATTTTTGGGGAATGATCTTCCCGGCCTCTAGGAAGTTATAGTAGGAGCCTAGGCTGGGCTGGGGGCTTGGTTCCACAATGGTTTCAGCCTTCTCTTCCTCCAGTGATGACTTGGCTGCTTTTTCCTCCATCTTTTCGGTATCCTTCAGCCTAGCCAATGTTTCCTGTAGAACAGCCTTAGCATCCTATAGAGAGGCCTCTGAGTTCAACTTTTCCATCCTTTCTTTCCATGTGGATGTCTTTGGGCTTCCCCGCTCATATGTGATGGATGTCTTTTGTTTGGATGGGGTGTCTACACTTGTAATTGGTCCTTTGGATTGTTGCTCTTTTGATATGCCAGTTTTTATCCTCGTGCTTCTTCTTGCCTTAAAATACATGGAAGGCTCCCTCTTCCACT
Source organism: Pinus taeda (assembly GCA_000404065.3). NCBI lineage: Eukaryota > Viridiplantae > Streptophyta > Pinopsida > Pinales > Pinaceae > Pinus > Pinus taeda. The sequence continues at coordinate 169,841 of APFE031469335.1, forward strand.
TTTCTTTTTGCTTTGGAGATGTTCTAAGGGTGTCCAGCACAGTTGCTGCCTCCCTAGCTAGAATCTCAGGAGATTCTTCCTTCCCTTGCCCTTTTTCTAGACTTCCTATAGAAAGTCCTGTGCTGACTCTTTTCTGGCTTCCTGTAGAACCAGTTTGCACTGTTTTGGCCTGCTTAGCTATGTGAGCCTTCTCCTTTAGTTTTGTTGTGGCCGCCTTGGGTGTGCCTTGCTTGCTTGGACTTTTTCAATCCTCTCTGCCCTGATTTGCAATCGTTTCTCCCTTAGTGTCTGTGTCATTTTTCCACCCACAGTTTTGGCCTCAGCAACTTGGCCTTTCTCTCGTTTCTCTTTTTGTCCTTGCTTTGGTGGTCTTCCTGGGGTTTCCTGACCCTTGGCTTTCTCTTCTGCCTCAATGTGCTCCCTCTCCTCACTGCTGGAGGAAGTGAGTTCCTCGGCCAAAATTCAGATATCATCATCTTTGGTCATATTGCAAAAAATCTCCCAGGAGAGAGGGATAGTATAGGTATGGAGGGCATCTTCTACTAGAAGCTTGATAAGCCCATGATGGGCCAGCTGGTTTGGTGTCCCTTCCTTTAGTTTTGTGCCACACTCAATCAATGATTGTAAGAGGAAGTAGGGGATGCTTAACTTTTTTTCTCTGGGTAAATCCATCTTATGCCTGAGTTCAGTTAGCAACCGGAAGTGATAACTGTATACAATACTGAACCGCCCCTCACAGGTAATATATTTCATAATCTGAAGGCTCACCTCGCTCCAAAATGGCTGTAGGCTGGCTCTCCAGACCCCATTCTTATCCTCTGAAAATTTTTCCTTTGGTAGGAAGAATTCATTTTTGGCCTTTTGACCCAATTTCCTTTCCGCTTTATCCCAGGGTATCCCCAATGGCAGATCAATGACTCTACTGATGAGTTGTGGGGTGAGCTTTAGGGTCAACCCCCTGAAATTTACAATGGCTAGTGCCTTTGATTTAGGTTGTAGGGACCTTGGGAACTCCTATGTTATCTCATCATTGTGAGCTTGAATTTTGTCACAGAAGGTCATACAATTTGCATAGGTAAATAGGTCTACCACCTCAGGAGTTTCTCGCAATTTCTTGGAATCCGAGGGTTCCTTTCTGATAAACCCTCTTGGCATGGTGCAAAATGCTCTCTTTTGGCTTGTTCTTTGATCAAAAGGGGAATTCTTTGTATGGTTTCCTCCCCAGAATGTTGAAGACAGTATCCCTCGGGTGTTTATAGGTCACTTTGTATCAATTCCCTGGTTACAATGCTGTTGCTGCCTAAAACTCGACTGTCAAAAGGGAATTAGGCTCTTACAGACAGAGTGCAAAGCTTAATGTTTATCCCCAACCACATAAAAAATCACATTCTTTATGCACAGGCTTACTCTATAGTGGTTTTTATCGTTTCTATAGGAGGAATTTTCTAATAGGAACCGTGGAGGAGAATTAGACACAGAACCCACTCAAAAATTCCATGTGTTATCACTTAAAAAAGATCTGATATATGTAACTTCTCATCCTATCCCGATGACAAAGGTCAGTGTTAGTCTATGTTGTTTTCATATTGTTTTTTCCCTTAAAGTCTAAAGTTTTAAGAGGTCATGAGTCAAGTATATTCCTATCTACCATTGGTCCCCCTTCATTCACCATTGTTTCATAGCCATGTGTCATTTTGTTATCCACCACCAAGCCTTTTGGTAATTGCGTAGCGCATGCATTCTTTTAAAGTGTTTTTTCAGCGTGTTTATTTGTTTAGCAGTTTCGCAACGCAAACCTTATTAGGTGATTTCGCAGTGCATTATTCAAATTTCAAACTAACCGCGCTGCGAAATCAGGGATTCGTGCATTTCGCAACGAATATTTCCCGAAATGTCAAATCCATTAGGTAAATCAGAGGCTGCGTCATCTTGTATCAGTTCATGTACTCCACTTATCACGTTCCACCACCCATCGCCATTATCACCACCATTAGATTTGTTGATACGCATGAATTACCATTTCCAGGAAAGGCCACCTTGCACAAGTCTTAATGATGATTGTAAGCCTTGCATGAATAACAAATCTGCAAGATTGCAATTTGAAAGATTACAAACGACAAGATTTCAATTTTAAATACAAGCAAATCAAGCGAGGCAGAATTTCAAAAGAAGTTGAGTTTACAGTTCAAACCAGAGCTAGTTTTCCTTGTTTGCAAGTCTTTAAGATTTCATGGAGAGATCAATGGAGAAAAAAGAACACAGATCCAGCAAATGTCTGAGGAATCAGCCTAAAGGCTTGGATATAGCACTGAGGAATAAAGAGGTGGAGAAGGCGTGTAAAAAGGCCGGGTGCTAGAATTTTTGCAAGAAGTTACAAGAAGGGCATGCACAGGTAACCAAAGAATTTGCACTTAATTTCACAGGTTTAAATTCAAAGGTAGCTATGATAGAGTTGCAGGTCTCGCCAGAGATGATATCCATTGTGATAGAGATTCCGCGAGGACAAGAGAACTGGTTCAAAAACTTCAAATTTGACATGAACCCATGCAAGGAGTTTTTTAAGAAGGAGTTTGTAAATGCAGATTTAAGTAAGTCAGTGCCCAGGAGCTATGTCAAAGATTCTTATGCACATTTACTCACCTGCATACAAAAATACCTGACTTGCGAAGGAAGGTATAACAAGGTGTATTCGTACCATTTCAAGCTCCTTTTGCATTTCACATGGAAGGTTTCCATTGATCTACCTTTTTATCTATTCTGTAGTTTGAGTAAGATGTGTGACAAAGTACAATTGAGGAAGGAAGCTTGTGAAACTTCTCTATTTCATCATGGCTTGATTAAACTACTTGTCTTACATGAGCTTCAAAAGGTAGGCAAAGATTGGAATTCATTTATTTTTATGGCTGGTTTCAAAGGCCAGACTGGCCTCAGTCCTCTACCTGCAAGAGATCTCACAATAGGGGATCTTCAAATAGAAGCAAGAGCTAAGAGATTTCCAAAATTAAAAGCAAGGAAACAAGTGAGAGAGTCAGTACAGCCACTGATCATTCAAGACACACCTCAACAATCAACTAAGGAAAAAGCTCATGTTAAAAAGATTGCACCTGAAGCAAGCACAGCTGAAGTAGTCTCAAGGAGAAGAACGAGAAGTCAGATGGCTGAAGAAAAAGGTAAAGCAGTAGTTGTTTAAGAAAGTCCAGTTTCAAAGAGAAATATAAACAATTTATTGCAGGCTATTGACTTTGAGGAGTCCCCACTAGTTCAAGATGAATTGATGCAGTCAGAAAAAGAGAGTACAAAGAAAACCAAAGCCTCAAAGAAGCTTAAATTTGACGAGCAAGTTGAACAATTTTTTTTCAAACCCACGAGACCTATAACAAGGATATTTCAGCAAGTACAAGAGGCACCACCAAGAACAGAGGAAATAGGGTAAGAGATACAACGCCATCAAAGAAAGGACGAAGGCAAAACAGTCGCCACATCTAAAGAGGACAATATAGCAGACTTGAAAAGAAAATTGGAATCAACTAACCATGAGATTTCCAGACTGAAGAAAGCTGCTAGAAGACATGCCATCATACAAGCTAATTATTACAGAATTAAAGCCTTATGGGAAGAGAATGCAACTGTAGAGGTGGTTGACTCTAATACCCAATTCCATACTTGGATAGTGTCGGCAATCAAAGAAGCAAAGTTCATCAGGATGATTAATATGCAATTGAGAGCTGGGAACAAGATTATGAAGAAATAAATCGAAGATTTAAAGGCACAGTTAAACCAGCTAAAGGAACCTTCTAAATGAAATCACATTTCAAGTAATATTATGTTTTGAATTTTGATGAGTTTGCTTAGTCTCATTTTCTTGAAGAATTCTAAATGTCCATTCAGTTTTGGAAAGTCTTGAAATAATTGAAAGGAGGTTTTGACAGAAAAATGTTCAATTAATAAAATTTTGGGTTGAGAACTATGTCTTTTAAACAACTCAGCAGTTTCGTAGCGCGCTACGAAACTGCTGAAGGTGATGATTAAAGCTCAGTAGTTTCGTAGCGCGCTACTAAACTGCTAAAGCTAAAGGTTCCAATACAAATCAACCAATTTTGAAACAGAAGCAGGAAAATTTTGAGGAACAAATATATGCAAGGAGACATCCGAAGCTGCAGCAATCAATCAGATTAAGGCAGATGGAGAAATATGGTTTGGATCCAAATTTGAATTTTGTCATAAAGTGAGCATTTTAAGCACGGTTCAGATATGTTAAGACAGCCTGAATGTGTTTTTATTTTAAAAAGCAGTGGACAGCACATCAATGGACATGGCCATCTGTCACGTTTTGGAAAGCAAAGATGAAAGACCTGCTTCTATGGATTCGAAAACCATAAGACCGAGGAGCAAGGGTAGTTTCCTATATTTCAGGACAGTGGAGAGGATATGGCATAGAAGACCAGCGTGGAGCATTGAACACCCATCACAGCCAAACTGAAAGAGGACTAGATGTCAAAGAACGAGAATGATCCTAATCAAAGCTATTATTCGTGTAATATGAAGTTAGAGTCCTACTTGATTTAGATCTCTAAAAACTCTAGTTAATAGTTTGTTGTATTTAATAAGTAGTTAAAGTTCAATAGGTGTTAGTATTAGAAGTATTTTTCAAGTTCCCCTCATGCTTGAGGAGGAATCTCAATTAGACAGGAGAAGAACTCTATATATAGTTGGAGCAGCAATGTAAAAAGGGTTGGAAATTTTATGAAAAAGGCTGATATTTGGCTTATGTAAGACTCTGTTTTCATAATACGTGTTTGGCTTTACTTCTGAGGATTCATGAGGGATTTTATATTCAGAATGTGTGATGCTGTCCTTTTCCTAATTCTTGCAGTGGTATGAATGTGTAATCACTTAGAATTCACTTGAGGTGCTCTAACTTCCTGTATGCATTCATAGGTTGTGTGGTCCTATCTGAGTTGTTATGTTCTGAATATTTTAAATGTTGAATGCCCTAACTTCTATGTAAGGTTGAATTCATTGTCATATTGAGATGTTGTTGACTCCATAAGCCCAATGGATAGTTGCTAAATTTGTTTCCACCATTCACAAGAGTTAGCCATCTTAACTATAACAAAATCATTAACCCCTTTTTGAGAGAGCCCTCTCAGGTTGAGGAGGCTAAGCCTCAACCTAAATTAGGTTTGAAATAGTTACTTGAGGTCTTCCCGGTCTGCATCCTTCCAGGGTCTGATTTTGAGATAACATTTTGGTGCGTCTGCCGGGAGTCTGAAGATTATTCATTCCCGAAATCAAAGAGACTGAACTTCTAAAGGTAGCAAGAGCTCAGGAGATTTTTCGAGGCTGCATTCTACCTTGGTGACTCCATACAATTTTAAAGATTAAAAAGGTGGCTTCGAGAGGGAGATATACACGGAGTAATCCTGACCCAGATCCACCTACTCCTATGGATAATCCAAACACCATCTCAAGGAGCAGGCAAAGATTTCCTGATATACGAGGTACTTCATCATTTTCGAAATCTTTGTTCCCTGAATTTTCTAGAAGTCCTGAAGATAAAATTGTAGATGATAAAATTCATGAGGTATTGTTGAGGTCTGAGAATGAAGAAGAAATAATTGGAATTATTTTAGATTTATAAAAAAGAGGATTTGATACTTCATCCTTAGTGTCACAAAAAGATAAGGAGGAATTTCGGGAGGTTGTTACTTCAGAATTACTGTTAGAAGAAGAAGATTTAAACCAACTCAAAGAGATTGGTGCTTTTTAAGTCTTACTCAAGTCCAAAACTGGTTTACCCCTTCCAAATTGGAGTTCCTTTGTCAGTGGTTTGCAAAGTCCAAATAGTCCTTTTCGTACCAACACTTTATCCTCTGCCTCTGCTAGTCCTAGTAGTTATCAGACACTAGGAAATCTATCTCACATCAGTTCTGGTTCCACCATTCATTATGGCTATACCTGCTAGGTATGCTCCACTAGCTCTCCCTGCTGTTTTACATGACCTTCCTAGCAAATATGCTGCTAGAATTCCAACATGGGGAGGAGATGAAGACATTACAGCAGAAGAACATATAGATAGATTGAATGATTTTGTTGACAGAGAAGAAGTTGATGATGAAGATGTAAAGCTAAGATTGTTTGCTCAAAATTTCATTGGGGAAGTCAGAAAATGGTTCAAATTCCTTAGAGCCGGAAGTATTCACAGTTGGGCAGAATTTGAAGATAGTTTTCTAAGGAAATGGGGAAACAGAACCAACCTTGTCCAAGCTCTTACTGAATACACCAATCTTATAAGAGCTCCGGATGAAACCGTCCAAAACTTCTCTAAGAGGTTTAATAAAATATACAATTCTATCCCAGCTCATTTGAAACCTCCTGGAGCTTTGGCACAGTTGAGATATGCTGAAGCATTTGATTCATATTTCTCGCTCTTACTCAGAGAAAGGGATTCTGCCACTCTTGCTGACATGAAACAGGATGCAATTAAGGTGGAGGTGAACATGATTTCTACTAAGAAATAAAAGATTGCAAAGGCTAAACTAAAAGAAGAAGAGAAACCTTCTACCTCTGCTCCAAAAGACAAGTTTGAAACAATGATGAAAACCATGGAAAAACTGATGGATCGGTTAGCTCTTGGAAATGCTTCTGCTCCTCCGGCACAGCAGGAACCTCAATTTAAGAACCCTCAGTTTAGAAGACCTCAGAATCAACAAAGGCCAAGAGAGAACAGAAATCAACAGTCAGATCCTCCAGTGAGACCTCCTTTCCAACAAAATTTGGTAGATGAAGAAGATGAGCCTGAAATTCCTGAGGAATCAATCCATTGTTTTGATGAAGAAGTGTCAGGGATTTTCTTGACTAAGGAGGAACATGATGAGTCCAGCATGATCAAATCAGGAGAAGAGCCTTCAGATTTTTTAAAGGGCTATCAGCACGCTATCTTTGAGATGCAAAAGCAATATAATCTCGGGAATAGAAATGTTCCTATTACAGCAAGCAAAGCACAGCCCAAGAAGGATACCTCAAAGACAGTTGAAGACAAAAAGGAAAACTCAAAGGTTGTTGAAGGTAAGAATGATTCTCCACCTGTCAAAAAAGATATTCAAATTCCTTCCCCTCCTAAAGAAATTGAGAAAACTTCTTATGTTTTTAACCTTGAGAATGAGATTGCAAAAATTAAGATATCAGTCCCCTTTAAAAAAATACAGAAGTAAAATTGTTGAAATGCTCAATTCACAACCAGGAGTAGCTGACATCCTAAATGTACAAGAAGATAATCCTGTTATTTGTTTGGGTCCAAGACTTGAGGATGAACAGAATGAAGAGTTCCCCCCTTTCTACATAAGCATTAGCATTCATGATATGACTCTACATAATGCTATGTTAGACTCAGGGGCATCACATAATCTCATGCCCAAAGTAATCATGGAAAGACTGGGGTTAGAAGTAACTAGGCCATATAAGGATTTATTTTCCTTTGATTAAAAAAGAGTCCAATGCATTGGTTTGATAAAGGATGTTGTTGTGGGTCTCACACAAATTCCAGCAAAAACAATTGCCATGGACATTGTCGTGGCAGACATTCCACCAAAGTTTGGGATGCTTCTTTCGAGATTGTGGGCAACAAAAATCAAGGGCACAATGCAGATGGATCTTACGTATGCTACCATCCCAGTGTTTGGTGAACAAAGGAGGTTGTATCAGGAGACCAGAATGGCCTATATGGTAAGCAGCAAAGACAAGCCTCAAAATTTTCCTATTTATTCATTCGATACGGTCTTGGATCAGCTATCCTTTTTCAATGAATCAGTTGGAAGAGAATCACAAGATGAACCTTCAGAAAATCAGTGTCAAGAAGGGCAGCAAGGAGATGAAAGAGACACCATGGGCTGCTGGTCATTACACTTTGATGGATCAGCAGGAAGAGAAGGGGCAGGTGCTGGGATTTGGATCACTAGTCCAACTAAAGAAAGTAAGTTTCTCTCCTACAAACTAAACTTTGATTGTACCAACAATATGGCTGAGTACAAATCTCTGATTTTAGGCCTAGAAACCTTGATAAAATTGAAAGCTAAAAACATTGTTGTTTGTGGAGATTTTGAATTGGTAATTAAACAAGTAGAAGGTGCATACCAAACTAAGGATGTAAGGATGAGAGCATACAAAAACTTAGTGTTGGAGATGTTGGAAAAATTTCAATCCTATTCTTTCATCATCATAACTAGAGACCAAAACTCTATTGCATATTCTCTTGCTGTTTCTGCCAGTCTTTTTATCATTCCTAAGCACTCTTCTCAAAATTATGAAGTGGAGGTTCGCCATAGACCAGTTATACCAGATAACATCACAAATTGGCAAGTTTTTGAGCATGATCAGCAGGTAAGGAACTTCATTGAATTAAAGGGAGAATTTGAAAACAATCAGATAGATCAGCAGAATATGTTAGTAGAGTCAAAGGAAAGTTCTGAAGTCTTACAATTACAAAACAACTTAATTCCAAAGGGCCTCATTCCCCTTGAGAAATTATTTAATCAAAATGATGTATATAAAGCACCAATATTACAAGCTAATGAAGAAGAGGTGGAAAGCTGCAATTTAGGAGACTCAGTTTTGCCTAAGATAATCAAGATTTCAAAATTTCTTTCAGTTGATATGAAGACTAAATATGTTGAGATGATGAAAAGGTTCATTGATGTTTTTGCGTGGAGTTATGCTGATTTGAAACAATATGACTCCTCAATTATACATCATACCATTCCTATTAAGGAGAATGAAAAGCCTTTCAAGCAGATGTTAAGAATAATTAATCCTCTTCTGATGCCACTGATTGAAAAAGAAGTGAAAAAACTCTTTAATTCTAAAATTATTGTTCCAATCAGATTTTCAAATTGGCTTGCTAATTTGGTACCAGTCAGAAAAAAGAATGGAGAGATCAGAATTTGTATAGACTTCAAAAACTTAAACAAAGCTTCATTGAAGGATAATTATCCTCTCCATAAAATGGATTTGATTTTTCAAAATATTGTTGGTTCACAAAGGATGTCTATGCTTGATGGTTTCTCAGGGTACAATCAGATTCTTGTTCACCCAGATGATCAAGAGAAAACGACCTTCACCACACCATGGGGAACATTCATGTATGCAAAGATGCCATTTGGTCTCATGAACGTGGGAGCCACTTTCCAGAGAGAAATGGATATTGCTTTTGCTAAAGAAAAAGACAAATCAATGGTGGTCTATCTTGATGACATCACAGTTTTTTCAAAGAGAGAAGAAGATCATTTGAAGCACCTTGAAAGGGTCCTGCTGAAGTATAGGAGGTTTGGTATTTCTCTAAACCCAACCAAAAATATTTTTGCTTTAACTTCTGGCAAACTTCTTGGTCATATTATTTTTGAAGAAGGAATTAGGATTGATCCTAATAGAGTTAGTGCAATTCAAAAATTAGATCTACCAAGGAGTAGGAAGGAGATTCAATCCTTTCTTGGAAAGGTTAACTTTGTTAGAAGATTCATTCCTAACTTTGCTGAAGTTCTCAAGAGCATAACAAAGATGTTAAAGAAGGGAATGGATTTTAAGTGGACAGCTGAAGCAAAGAAATAATTTGAACAGATCAAGAAGGCACTTACACAAGCACGAGTACTTATCAGCCTTGATTTTACCAAGGAATTCCTTATTTTCACATTCTCTTCTGAAGACACAATTGTTGGAGTTCTACTGCAAAAAGGAAGTCAAGGTACTAAACAACCCATTTCCTTCTTTAGAAAGACATTAGAAAATGTTGAATTGAAATATAACATCCTAGAGAAGCAAGCCTATGCCTTGGTGAAAGCAGTAAAGGATTTCAGAATTTATGTTTTGCACTCTCACATTGTTTCCTACGTTCCAAATGCTGTTATAAAAGATATTCTTACACAGGCTGATCCAGATGGAAAAAGGGGGAAGTGGATAGCAAAATTGTTAGAGTATGACATTGAGATCAAACCCACAAAGTTGGTAAAGGGTCAAGGCCCAGCTAAATTGCTGACACAATCAAGTTTGGACTATCTTGATATTAATTTAAGCACAGAGATCTCAGAAATTTCTGAAAATGAAGAGGAATTGGTCGAAATAAATGAAAACTTCTTGATGTCAGAATGGTACAAGGATGTATCATTTGTTTTGCAGCATAATAGAGCCCCTGATAATCTTTCAAAATCCAAAGCTCGGTTTATCAAATTGAAATCTCTTAGATATTTTTTGTATGACCAAAATTTGTTTTGGAAAGATGCAGGAGGAATATTATTAAACTGCCTCATTGAAGAAGAAGCTGATAAAGTAATTGATGAGTTTCATAAGGGGGATTGTGGAGGACATCACTATTGGAAATCCAATGCAAACAATGTCTTGAGGGCTAGCTATTTTTGGCAAACTATGTTTAGAGATATCTATAAAAAGATAGCTACATGTCATGAATGTCAAGTGTTTGAAGGAAAGAGAAAGCTTATGCCACTGCCCTTGGTTCCTATATATGTTGAAGCATCTTTCCAGCAATGGGGATTAGATTTTATAGGAGAAATCCATCCTCCTTCATCAGGACAGCATCGCTGGATTCTCACAGCCATCGATTACTTTACAAAATGGATAGAAGCATTACCCACAAGGCAAGAAAATGATTCAGTGATTATTTCTTTCTTAGAAAATAATATATTATCAAGATTTGGTTGCCCAATTAAGATCATTACTGACAATGCTCAAGCTTTTAATTCCAAAAGAATGATTAATTTTTGTCATCAGTATTACATTTCCCTTGGACATTCTACTGCTTATTATCCACAGGGAAATGGTCTGGCTGAATCATCAAACAAGAGCCTTGTAAGAATCATTAAGAAGCTGCTGCAAGAAAATAAAAAAGCTTGGCATTTGAAATTGAAATATGCTTTGTGGGCTGATCGGATTTGCACAAAGAGGTCCATTGGAACATCACCATATGAGCTAGTATATGGGGATGAGGCCATATTTCCAACATCCCTTGGAGTACCTATAATGAAGTTGATTCAAGGATTAGAAGAGGAACGAAATGCTATACAACGAAGGATAAATCAGCTGATAGCTTTGCAAGAGAAAAGAAATGAGGTGTTTGACAGTCATCAACAAAACCAGAACAGAATCAAGAGAGCATTTGACAAAAAGATCAAAGAAGTTACATTTCAGATCCATGATAAAGTTTTGAAATGGGAAGCTAGAATTGAAGAGAAAGGTAAGCATGGTAAATTCGAAAATTTGTGGAAAGGGCCATATCAAATTTCTGCTTCCATGGAAATAAGAATTACATTTTGCAGGAGATTGATGGAAAGCCATATGCTGGAGGACTTGTTAATGGCAGGTTCCTAAAGCATTACTATTGATTAAAATTCTGCCAAGTTTCTCACAACATTGTATATACCCGTTTTATCAGTCTTTCTTTGTTGCAAATAAATGACAAGCTGAATAGAAAGCTCAAGCCCGAGGTGAAGGCCCATAAAGCTGGAAAAGGATGCTTGTCAACTCCATCTATGTTTTCATAAAATGGACAAAGCACTGGACATACGAGTTCTTAGTGTACTACAGGAGCACACTATCCCAAGTGGAGCCACTGTTATCACTTAAAAAAGATCTGATATATGTAACTTCTCATCCTAGCCCGATGACAAAGGTCAGTGTTAGTCTATGTTGTTTTCATATTGTTTTTTCCCTTAAAGTCTAAAGTTTTAAGAGGTCATGAGTCAAGTATATTCCTATCTACCATTGGTCCCCCTTCATTCACCATTGTTTCATAGCCATGTGTCATTTTGTTATCCACCACCAAGCCTTTTGGTAATTGCGTAGCGCATGCATTCTTTTAAAGTGTTTTCGTAGCACGTTTATTTGTTTAGCAGTTTCGCAGCGCAAACCTTATTAGGTGATTTCGCAGCGCATTATTCAAATTTCAAACTAACCGCGCTGTGAAATCAGGGATTCGTGCATTTTGCAGCGAATCTTTCCCCAAATGTCAAATCCATTAGGTAAATCAGAGGCTGCGTCATCTTGTGTTAGTTCATGTACTCCACTTATCACGTTCCACCACCCATCGCCATTATCACCACCATTAGATTTGTTGATACGCACGAATTACCATTTCCAAGAAAGGCCACCTTGCACAAGTCTTAATGATGATTGTAAGCCTTGCATGAATAACAAATCTGCAAGATTGCAATTTGAAAGATTACAAACGGCAAGATTTCAATTTTAAATACAAGCAAATCAAGCGAGGAAGCAAATTCAAGTGAAGCAGAATTTCAAAAGAAGCTGAGTTTACAGTTCAAACCAGAGCTAGTTTTCCTTGTTTGCAAGTCTTTAAGATTTCATGGAGAGATCAATGGAGAAAAAATAACACAGATCCGGAAAATGTCTGAGGAATCAGCCTGAAGGCTTGGATATAGCACTGAGGAATAAAGAGGTGGAGAAAACGTTTAAAAAGGCAGGGTGCTAGAATTTTTGCAAGAAGTTACAAGGAGGGCATACACAGGTAACCAAAGAATTTGCGCTTAATTTCACAGGTTTAAATTCAAAGGTAGCTATGATAGAGTTGCAGGTCTCGCCAGAGATGATATCCACTGTGAGAAAGATTCCACGAGGACAAGAGAACTGGCTCAAAAACTTCAAATTTGACATGAACCCATGCAAGGAGTTTTTAAAGAAGGAGTTTGTAAATGCAGATTTAAGTAAGTCAGTGCCCAGGAGCTATGTCAAAGAGTCTTATGCACATTTACTCACCTGCATACAAAAACACCTGACTTGTGAATGAAGGTATAACAAGGTGTATTCGTACCATTTCAAGCTCCTTTTTCATTTCACAGGGAAGGTTTCCATTAATCTACCTTTTTATCTATTTAGTAGTTTGAGTAAGATGTGTGACAAAGTATAATTGAGGAAGGAAGCTTCTGAAACTTCTCTGTTTCATCATGGCTTGATTAAACTAATTGTCTTACATGATCTTCAAAAGGTAGGCAAAGATTGGAATTCATTTATTTTTATGGTTGGTTTCAAAAGCCAGATTGGCCTCAGTCCTCTACCTGCAAGAGATCTCACAATAGCGGATCTTCAAACAGAAGCAAGAGCTAAGAGATTTCCAAAATTAAAAGCAAGGAAACAAGTGAGAGAGTCAGTACAGCCACTGATCATTCAAGACACACCTCAGCAATCAACTAAGGAAAAAGCTCATGTTAAAAAGATTTCACCTGAAGCAAGCACAACTGAAGTAGTCTCAAGGAGAAGAACAAGAAGTCAGATGGCTGAAGAAAAAGGTAAAGCAGTAGCTGTTGAAGAAAGTCCAGTTTCAAAGAGAAATCTAAATGATTTATTGCAGCCTATTGACTTTGAGGAGTCCCCACTAGTTCAAGATGAATTGATGCAGTCAGAAAAAGAGAGTACAAAGAAAACCAAAGCCTCAAAGAAGCTTAAATTTGACGAGCAAACTGAACAATTTGTTTTCAAACCCAGGAGACCTATAACAAGGAGATTTCAGCAAGTACAGGAGGCACCACTAAGAACAGAGGAAACAGGGGAAGAGATACAACGCCATCAAAGAAATGACAAAGGAAAAACAATCGCCACATCTAAAGAAGACAATATAGCAGACTTGAAAAGAAAATTGGAATCAACTAACCATGATATTGCCAGATTGAAGAAAGCTGCTAGAAGACATGCCATCATACAAGCTAATTATTACAGAATTAAAGCCTTATGGGAAGAGAATGCAACTGTAGAGGTGGTTGACTGTAATACTCAATTCCATACTTGGATAGTGCTGGCAATCAAAGAAGCAAAGTTCATCAGGATGATTAATATGCAATTGAGAGCTGGGAACAAGATTATGAAGAAACAAATCGAAGATTTAAAGGCACAGTTAAACCAGCTAAAGGAACCTTCTAAATGAAATCACATTTCAAGTAAGATTATGTTTTGAATTTTGATGAGTTTGCTTAGTCTCATTTTCTTGAAGAATTCTAAATGTCCATTCAGTTTTGGAAAGTCTTGGAACAATTGAAAGGAGGTTTTGACAGCAAAATGTTCAATTAATAAAATTTTGGGTTGAGAACTATGTCTTTTAAACAACTCAGCAGTTTCGTAGCGTGCTACGAAACTGCTGAAAGTGATTATTAAAGCTCAGCAGTTTCGTAGCGTGCTACGAAACTGCTAAAGCTAAAGGTTCCAATACAAATCAACCAATTTTGAAACAGAAGCAGGAAAATTTTGAGGAACAAATATATGCAAGGAGACATCTGAAGCTGCAACAATCAATCAGATTAAGGCAGATGGAGGAATATGGTTTGGATCCAAATTTGAATTTTGTCATAAAGTGAGCATTTTAAGCACGGTTCAGATATGTTAAGACAGCCTGAATGCATTTTTGTTTTAAAAAGTAGTGGACAACACATCAATGGACATGGCCAGCTGTCACGTTTTGGAAAGCAAAGATGAAAGACCTGCTTCTGTGGATTCGAAAACCATAAGACTGAGGAGCAAGGGTAGTTTCCTATATTTCAGGACAGTGGAGAGGATATGGCATAGAAGACCAGCGTGGAGCATTAAACACCTATCACAGCCAAACTGAAAGAGGACCAGATGTCAAAGAACGAGAATGATCCTAATCAAAGCTATTATTCGTGTAATATGAAGTTAGAGTCCTACTTGATTTAGATCTCTAAAAACTCTAGTTAACAGTTTGTTCTATTTAATAAGTAGTTAAAGTTCAATAGGTGTCAGTATTAGAAGTATTTTTCGAGTTCCCCTCATGCTTGAGGAGGAATCTCAATTAGACAGGAGAAGAACTCTATATATAGCTGGAGCAGCAATGTAAAAAGGGTTGGAAATTTTATGAAAAAGGCTGATATTTGGCTTATGTAAGACTCTGTTTTCATAATACATGTTTGGCTTTACTTCTCAGGATTCATGAGGGATTTTATGTTCAGAATGTGTGATGTTGTCCTTTTCCTAATTCTTGCCAGTGGTATGAATGTGTAATCACTTAGAATTCACTTGAGGTGCTCTAAACTTCCTGTATGCATTCATAGACTGTGTGGTCCTATCTGAGTTGTTATGTTCTGAATATTTTAAATGCTGAATGCCCTGACTTCTATGTAAGGGTGAATTCATATGTCATGTTGAGTGTTGTTGACTCACCATTCATATTCTTACAGTTGTTTCAAAAGAGTTACCATCTTAACATATAATCAAAATCATTAAACCCCTTTTGAGAGAGCCTCCAGTTGAGAGGCTAAGCCTCAGCCTAAAGTAGGTTTGAAATAGTTACTTGAGGTCTTCTTGGTCTGCAGCCTTCCAGGGTCTGATTTTGAGACAACACCATGTATTACACAGGAAAACCACTATTCTTGAACCACAGGCAGACTTGCTTTTAACTTTCCTACTCCAGCACATCAAATTCACCACCTTTCGAAATATCATGCATTGGAATGGTGTGTTCGGGCCTACCTCTCTTCGAATTTCCAATTTCAACGTAGACAGTCCAGGTTTCTCTGCTATGTCGGGTTTCTTGTAGAGCTCCTTCCTGTAGAAATCTTTTTCGGCTTCTGGAGGACATCATGGTGCTTCTAGATAAGTCTGGAATGTGGGAGGACGTCGGAATGGGCCGAGAAGCTCGGGCTAACAAACTGCAGAGGAGGAGGACGCGTACTCTGCTGCAAAACGGTTGCAAGTGCAAATGATAGCGGTTCATCATGAGTTATTCGATCGAGCAATTTGAATTACTGCGCAATTCATGGCGCGGGGGTGAGTTGTCCAGGCCGATCCGTTATCCAACATCACGACCATAATTCCTCGGTGTGTCTCTGGCCGCCATTTCCTTTCTCTACCATTAACCACCGCCATTTCTGCCAAACTGTCGATTCTCCCCGACTAGACACTTCCCACGTGTCGACTACCTATCTCTTTGGCATAACTGGGCTCGTTCGGATCCCACGAGGCCATCCGACTGGCTATGGGTGGCCAGTTGACTGGCCATCGAACTTGTTCAATCTGCACATTTCACAGTCATGCAAATTTCAGAGTATATTCTATGCAATTCGACGAATAAGGTTAGACACTTACCTGTGTGGCCGTGGATGTGTTCTGGAGGCTTCAGGATGTGGAATGATGGATTTTCTCATTATTGCTTCGTGCACAGGTGCTGGAGCTCATTTTTCATTGGCTAATGATGTATGAAAGACTTCGGGACCCGACCCTCTGGTTTTAAATGCTGCATGCACTGGCTCCGTCTGATTTCAGCTGCTGGTGTCTCCATAGTATGTGCTCCAAACGGATTAGCTGCTATAGGATTCCTGTAGCTGCTTCTCCTCCTGGGATGCATGCTGAAACGAGAAAGGTTGCATTCACGGATGAAGGGTCCTGATGGATCCTTGACAGGTAGAGTGTGCGAGCCTCTGCATGCTTGATTTGTCACTTGGAGGAAAAAAAAATTTAATATGAGGAAACAGAACTCTTGTATGACTGTGCAGGAATACATAACCAAATTGTTGCAATGGTGGTGGAAGGAGATGAAACAAGTGGTGGATGGAAGAAAGGGGTGGCTGCATGCCTCATCAATAGATTTCAAGCTTTAAATCCCTCTCCAGAATCAATTCTGGCCTGCCCAAAGGCTCTACAGGATGTTTCCTGTAGAAATGCAGAACTTCTTGTAGAAAGTCCTGAAACTTCCTATAGGAGGTTGAAGCTCGACCATAATGTGTCCAAATCCTGAAAAAAGTGAGTGTCCATGGAGGGAGTGTCTGTGAGGATGCCTGGTAACTTGGTACGAACCCCTGTCCTTGTTTTGGGCAACCTTCTTTTCTGCATTGTATTCCTGCAACCTGCAATAATTCTTCAGGGATTAAACCTGTTTCTTTTTTTCTTTCTTTTTTCTCTTTTTTCCTTTTTTCTCTTTTTTTTTTTGAGAGAGACAGCAGGGGAACCTCCATGAGGTTTTCACCCCTACTATCTGCCCTGGGCGCCTCAGAGAGGTTTTCACCCAAGGATATTTTTATTCAAATTCTTTATTTTCTGAGATAGCAGGAGCGCTTCCATGAGGTTTTCACCCTTACTGTCTGCCCTGTGTGCCTCAGAGAGTGTTACACTATAATTTGTCACCGTTTGTCACCGTCCCTGTTACCCCTCTCCCGCATCTTGGAGGACCCATTCCGGGACTTGTGAGAAGTGACAAGACATGAAACCACTTGCCTTATTCACCTCTAAACATGAGCTTCATATGCCCTTAAGACATCTCCTGCTCATTGCCCTTAAAAACAACCCTTTTTGCATTAGCGCTGGTGCCCTGTGTTATGCCCGTGCCAATTGGGAAAATCCTAATGGAAGGGCGTGCCATTAGCGCTCTGCCCCAGAGTCACAATCGCGCCAACCATTTTGGGCAAAGATTTCAACTACTCAAACCTCCGAAGGTTCTGTCCACCTCATTCACCAAAGTGATTCCAATTTGAGTGAGGATGGTTTGGCTTCGAATCTCCCTGGATGGAAAGTAGTTTGCCACCATTCCATGGAAGTTTCCAAGTGATGAAGCCAAATCCATTATTGTGGGGGATTGACCTTATCTCTTCCTTTTCCTCTATAAAAGCTTGTTCCCATGGCTTGAGCAAGCTAGTTCTAGTTCTGATAGCTTTGACTCTTGTGGCAATACTTGTGCTGAAAGGAAGATATCAAAAGGTTGGAGTTGCAAGAAGCCTTCTTTGTATCCATAAGGCTTTCCCTAAGTAAGGAGACTTTGTCACTAAAGAGAGAGAGAGCTTGTCCCTCACCCCTTCAAGCCTTTACAAGACTTGTGTAGCTGAGCACCCAGGCAAAGGAGGACTTGACGTCAGGACGCTGGTTGTATTCTCCTTTCTTGAATTATTAATAATAGATGACTATCATTATGGTTCCATTCTCATTGTACTTGTAATGGTTGATGTTGAATTATATCCTTCCTGACTGATGTATAATTACATATATTAGATTTCACGCTTGTGTTTGTGTTGTTCTCCTTGTGTGCAGGTGTCCATTCACGGAGATAGTGGAGGATTGTGACCGACCAACACAAAGGAGCGTGGGCGACGTCTCTTCTACGAACAAAAGCATTGGAACTCAAGTAGGTCTTCATCACATACCTTCTATTTGCAATTAGGAACTTGCGTGATAGCATTGTTTGATTGTTGTTAGACCTGTTCCGGGCTAGTAGGGATCGCCTCTATCCATAGAGGGGATTTACCTCTCCAACAATTTGGCGACTCCACTAGGGAGTTTAGCTTGTTGTTTAATTTGTAAACTTAGACGGAGTCTGAAGCATGGCCAGATAGCCTTCGAAACACTATTGCTTTGTAGTAGTGAAGTAGATCAAAGCCGCTTCAGTCAATCTCCGGTTTGGCTTACGGACTTAACAATTTGGAGTTTGTCTTGCCTCTTTGGTTTTCTCTTGTTTGCTTGCTTGGATAGCTTTTTGGATTGAATTTCTTGCTGCCTCTTGCTTCCTGGCTTGCCTAGATACTGTAAACTGAGCCCTGGACTGCTTACTTTTCTTTTGAAATTGGCAAACTTCATTAGCACGGTTTTTCCTTTGATAGTCGCACTAGTGGCCCTTGTTGCTAACTGACAACCCGCGCCAATCCTTGTTTAGCGCGATTTACAGCCTGACAGTCACGCCAGGCCTCTTAGTTTTTGAGTCCACTTGTTTGCCTGCCTTCTAAGCTTGGATTTTCATTTTGCCACGTCTTTTTCAATTACTGGAGTGCGTTTGATCCTTGTTTGACTGGTTCTTAACCTTTGTCCTTTGGGTGTTTGCCTCTTTCCATCGATTTTACACCTCAACCCTAGGGAATCTAGTTGCCATGTGTGTCGATCCTTCGGTAGGAGTTTTGGGTTTCTTGATTGTCCAGTTGATGTTGTGATTACTTTTCACACTTGTTCAGTGATTGTTGAAGTGTTTTTTATTGATTTCCGAGTGACTTGCTTTTCTTGCTTGGATTTCATTCTAGCTTTGTTTGAGCTTAGATCACATAGCTCGTACAAGCCTTTGTTTTGCTTTTGATTTGGAGAACTGTTTTAGTGTCTTGGGATTTCATTGTGTCCTCATTGAGTGAATTTGTGTCTTTACTCGGTGTTATTGTCTTTAAAAATTCATTCTAGTGCATTGTGCCTTTAGAAAGAAATCAAACATCTTTTTTGTGTTCAATAGTTAATGGAATAGAACTTTTCGTTGATTTGTATTATTGAAAGGAAAAAGTTTCAGTTATTTGCCATTAGCTGCATTAAGGTGTTTGATTGATTGCGCTCATTTTGTTTGATTGAAAATTCTTAACCTTCTCGTAGTTAGTATTCATCGAACGAAATGGTATTCTTTGGCATATAGCTTGCATCTAGGCAATTGTGAAAGATCACATACGGTAGGACCTTAAATCGAAACTTAACTAAAGATCAACCATAAAATAAACCGAATGAACTTAAAAACGCATTGGAACATAACGCTCATATTCTAGAGGTCTAGGCTATAGACGTGCTCCGACGTCGTTAAACCTAGTCACTTTTATTCTCACATTAAGGTTGGGTGATTCCTCCTTGTGTGATTCAATTGTGGTCTAGTACGGACTTGGGCTCCCACGTACCGTCGCGTATATATGGGGAGACTCCACTAGGTTTTTATCCTTGATCCATAGGAAGCCGTGTCTGCTGCCTTATAAGCCGTAACGCAACGAACACAGCATTCGGGAAGATTGACTACCGTACGGAAAGTCCTTGGCTTTCATATGATCGCTAAGGTGTATATGCAGTTTTACGGATTGTCTGGTAAACCCCTTGCCTAGTTTCTCTAGAATAGTCACTTTTGATCCTTTTCGGACTACTTAAAAGAAAAGGCTCACTTGAGCAGTTTGTCACTTCGGGCTCACAAAACATTTGAAGGTGACTAGAGTCACCTTTTTGTCCTTTTCTCGACTCTTAAAGCATGAAAAGGTCAAGTTTAGTTCCTTTGTCTTAAAATTTATTCGGCCGCGTTCACATTTACCTGGTTAGGTCTTGTTCTCGTTAGTTTGAGTAGGTTTCTTTTTCGTTCTTGATGGCAACTTTTTCGGGGTTCACCAACCCAAGTTCCCCCCCTGACGGAAATCCTGGTTATTTCCCTCCTCTTGGGAATGTTGGTGCTCCTTACATGGCAACGTTGTCCCTCCTAGGGTTAACTGTTGGGTTGCCTGTTTGGTTGTTCTCAACCTCTCTGGTCTCTGCCATCTCACCTACTGATCAATCAGTCCCTCCACCTGAACAACCTCATGTTGATTCGAGTAACCAGGTGGCTAAGAAGAAGAAGAAGGCTTTCAAAGGAGAGGCTAAAAGCGTAGCTACCCCCTCGAGTACACCTGAAGTCGGGCCACCTTTTGCTCCTCCGCGGAAGGTCAAGTTTCCTTGTAGATTGTGCAAGGATGACCACCTTCTTCGCGATTGTCCTGGCATTCCCAGGGTCTTAGAAGTATGGTCCCGCGATCCGGCCCGCCCCTCATCGCCCTATGAATCTCACGGTGATGCTACCCTATCAGTTGGGAATAGTAAAGGAAAAGGGAAGATTCGAATCCCTTGCATACTTTGTGAAGGCAATCATCCCCTTCACCTTTGTTCGCTCATGGATAAAGCCTCTGACGTCTTGGAAAG
>APFE031469336.1:0-13820 GCA_000404065.3 Pinus taeda
AGATGAATTTCTCCATAGCTTCTTGTAGAAATTTATTTTTTTACAAAGTCATGTAGCTATTATTGCTAGTTTTGCCATAGCTTACTATAGCTTATGTTTTTCTTTTGCTTCCTATAACTTCCTATAGCTATGTGGTTTTAGTGCACAATATCACATCTTTAGGGATTTTATAGCATGGGAGTGATTAGTAATAGGTTTTGATGGTGGAAAAGGTATGGAATGGATGGAATTATGATGTGAATTGAATGGATTTGGGATTTGTAATGATATGTATGATGTATATATGTTACATGGCTACTAGGTTTTATTTATCAAAGAATATGCATGTTGGTCAAACTGTTGTGATGAAATATGGGGTGGATGAGGGGAGGTTTGAAGAGCTTTAATATCAAATTTTTATGTGCTCCATAGACATACAACATTGGTAGGGATTTTTGACCATGCAAAACTTTTAAATGTTCCTTCAAGAAGGATGAAAGCTTGCAATGCTATAGGTATGCATATAGATTTCATTTTAAAGTTGACCTAAGTTATTTTCCTTGTATGGCGTTATTTTACTTGTGTTGTAACATGAATCATAAGGACTAAAATGATATATTTCGATGGTGATGACTTAAGCTTCCTATTGATGATCAACTTGTGATGTCATTTTATAGATTTTGTACAAGTTTTCTAAATAACCAAAATACGCCATGTATGGACAAAGTAATACTAAATGAATTAATTCCCTTTTTAATCATTTGTATGATACACAATTTGGTTCAAAATTGTTGATATACTATCACTATTATGTTTCCTTGTCAATATTAAAAATCTACATTATATAGTATTTTCGTCACCTTTAAAAAATGCACAATATTGTAATGGGAGCACATAACTATTTTGCAAGATATATCATCAAGATGAAAAATGTTAATAAGAATTACAAATGGCATTTGGAATAGTATGTATAGTGTAAGCTTGTTTTCCTATGGTGCATGGGAAATGATGAGGATGTTGAAATAGAGGATACACAAAAAGTTTAAAATGGAGGATAAGGAATGGGGTATGATGATAATGATCAATGGGATGTTGGTGAGACTTGTAGATATAATTTTCGATAGTATGTACAATGTTTCATGTTTTTATTCTTTTGTGATGGTTTTCTACTTTGTTTCATTGGTGTACGTAAATTGAAGTTCTTTGATTCCCATTCTAGCTTGAGGATTTATAATTAATGGACCTATTTCTAATCTTATTCATTTATTGTGTACCTAAAAATACCTATTAACTGAAGTTATACATTTTTCTTTTTTTTTCTTCTTCTTTTCAATGAATTGGTGTCATTTTTGGTTTTCACTAGTTCCCTACCCCATCAAATTTGTTAGGTTTTACATTATGGATAATGTATTACTACAAACCTAAGGCTATCCCCATGGAGGTTTTGAACATGAGGTATATCCTAGGTACCTCAATGAGGTTTTCACTTGCGAAATTTATTATTTTTTCTTTCTTTCTTTTTGCTCTTTTTTTTTTTTTTCATATTTTCTTAATAACAAGATTGGTTGACACATTAATTCTATCAACTATGTGCAATTATTAGGCTTTGAATTTGGCTATCAAATATTCCTTTGAAAAGGGCTTGTAGTATATTTTGAGTGCTATAGGGATTAATGCACGGGTGTTTGGTGATGGAGATGCCCTCAAGGATTTTCCTGGGATCCTTGGCAGATAGTCAGATTAGTTGCAGCTAGCCTAAAGATACATGCATATATCCATGTTAGTCAAATGAGAATCAAATTAAGAAGAGGGACTTATTACCCCAAGGCTTGGTACGGTGTTGCTGGAGAGCGCAAAGTAGCAAAGTGGAAGACCCGTTAGCTAGCTCCAGATCAATACCTGCACATAGATAAGACAAGGCATAATATCACAACATATAACTTTAACAATCAATTCACTAACATATAAGGATATCTAACTGAATACATCTAAGCCACTCATAATAATAACATTGCATATACATGTAAACAAGTTACAATACCAATGCCATGGAGTAGACAACACAATTGTAGGTCTATATTAATGATAGAAAAGAGTGATTACAACCATCGGTTGCATCGGCCTTCCCTTACTCCTCTAGCTCCTCTCTCCCTTTTTAACCTCTTGAAGAGCTCTATCAAATACTAGCTTCGACAGTCAAATAGGCAATCCTTTCAAATGTTTCGACCTCTTCCACAATGGCCCTAGCCTCACGTATGTAGCATGAGAGGATAAGCCTTGCCAAATCCATCATGAGTTCCTTTGGGAAAAAGAAGAGATGTTTCCATGCTTTTATGCTCTTTCCCTATTTGTAGACTCCATTAGGAATAGTATTTCCTCCAAACAGGTCAAATCTGGATGTTTTCCTGGTTTTATGAGCTGATATAGGAGTGAATATAGGGATATTTCTCAGTCAACTTGTTACTTTGACTCATAAAAACTCATTTAGGTTGACTAATGCTCTTCTCGAGGCAATAGCCAGAGTTACCCTAGGTACTAACACACTTGATGCATGTCTAGGAAGCTTTATAAAGCAGGTTGCTAGTTCCTCGAGAGAATTAGCTTGACAAATGCTTATGTGAACTTTGTCAGTCTTTCAATCATTTTGCCTTTCTCCTCTGAGCCAATGAGGAGGTAATTTTCCTGTATAACATTGAGCCTATAGGAATTAGCGAAGAGGATGATGTTCTCCTCATTTATTGTCATGAATTCCATTGACCCAATATAATATCATGTCTCAATATTGTAAGGGTCTATCCATATGATCCTTTCTTTCCCTTTGAATTCCTTGAATATTGAGTCATAGATAAGTACCTAATCCCCTTCTTCAAAACTTCTAGGCTTTATTAACTCATAATGTCATATTTTTCTTTGTAGTTGCACCACCTCTATGTAGAAAAAGGCTTAGCATTGATAATCACCCAAGGCATTCAACTACTCTGATCTTTATTTTTTGGTTAACTATAGGTATATGTTCAAGTTGGAAGCTTTCCTTATTGTGGCAACTTAAAATTTGATAGGGGACATATCCATTTTTCCATAGACTAGTTCATGGGGATGAGTCCTATGATGGTCATTCATGTTGTGTTATATGCCTAATTTTGTATACATGATGACTATATTGGTGAGGATGTTCTCCAATTATTTATTTGACACTTCTACCTATCATTTTTATTAAGGGTAGTATGTAGTATACTTTCTATGGAATATCGTGGTTAATTACATGACTTAATGAATGGGAATTGAGGTGAGCTGATGGATTTGGTCTATAACTATTTCACCTGAGACAAAAAACCTTTAGAAGATATTTTCATGTAGAAATTGAGCTACCTTTTCTATGTTGCACTCCTCATTGAAATAAATTTTAGAAATTTTATCAAGTAATTAGTGCATACTAACATGTGTTTCTTCAAATTTGAAGGAGATTTTCTGGGACATATAAAGAATAATTCCCATTTGTTAACATTTCCAATGAATGCATGTGGCCCATGGGATACTACAGTGCACAAATCCCCTTCCTATACTCTTTCCCTATCTTTCTTGGATAATATACTCATCTATGGAACAAAATATCCTTGAAAATAATGGAACCCCTTTTCCTCCTAGTGGTCCAGTTATAACATAGCCCGATAACCTATTAGTGGTTATATTTGACTCCTTCAACACTTAATTAGGGTTAAAATATTCACTCTTCTAGAGTCTTTCATCATAATCACATGTCTAGCCACTTTTCCATGAGCAATGGAGGTTGACATGGAATTCTCTCGAATTATGGTTGTCAAAATAGGAAGGTCAACTTATGAGTGGCACAACATTTGAATGCATACTCTAATAGAGGCGATTCTTACATCGCTAGAAAGGTGTGTTTGTGTCTAATAGGAAAAATATGGTCTACAACTAAAGAAAGAAAAGTAGTCCCCAAAAAAATTGTTGTTTGATGACTCATAATTCTCTTGAAATATTTCATACCCCAATTTACCAAACTGGGTCTTGTCGGTAAAAGTAGTCTGATGAGATGATTCATTAGCTTTTTCCACTTTGAAAGAACTGATATGGATGAAAAAAATTATAGTGATCCAATAAAAATCAAACCTCCCCTTTTTTGGATGATTTTCATCCTGAAAAACTTCTACTAAATGAGGTGATGAAATGTTTCCTCAACGTTCTCTCTGGTGTACCATTTAGCCTTTCCTAGAAGTTGTCCTTTCAACACAATAATCCAAAGGTCATGTTTCCATTTTCATGTAGTTTAATACCTATTCTACAATATTTTATCCTCTATCATCTTGACTTGAGAATTTAGTACCAAATCCTTTTCAAATGGTAGGACTTGTTCCTCCTCTCAATTTAGCATCGAAGGGTCATAGAGTTTGATATTTTCTACATTCACCACTGACTAAATGCACACATATGTGGGTAGAGTAAGTATATAGGTGTCATCTCCCACAATATATAGTATATAAAAGGGGCCATATCAGAAAACCTTGATTTTCTTACCAGACCCTATCTCCCACCTTGAATGCTTTCTCTATTTTGGGTTGATCATGGCTAACCATATATTTTTTCTAGGAATTATATAGTGTATCCAATACCTGTGTATGGACTTTCCTGATATTTTCTACATTTTCTTCCCTTAAGGCATCCCCTATAATATCCCCCTTCACTCCTCCTTACTTCCCATATGAAAACATTTAAAGGTGAAGGTGGAAAATATCCAAAACAAGTTTCAAATGGGGACTTAATAGTAGAAGTGTGGACTAACGTATTATAAAAGTGTTGTATATTAGTAGCCACCTATTTCTTCTAGATTGGGTGGAATATATAAATATGTAAATAATATAATAGGGTAATATGAAGATACCTTGGAATAGGAATCCCAAAGGTCACTTTGATTTATGTATATATTCACATTCATTTTAATAGAAATCAGATTGGTAGTCCAATACTTGTAATCCTTGGAATGCAATTCATGTTAGAGCCATAGGTCTGCAGGTTTCAGTTATGTTACTCAGAATCATTACTTACCATGCAATTATTACTTCTACCTTCATAATTGCTTCACCATTTTTCTTCTCCATGTTAAACTTGTCCCTACGAATGTAGAGAGGTATGTTGCCAATTTGTGTGAGCAACGAATAACAATTTCCCTCACCAGCATAGGTTACATTGTCCTTCTCCATACTAGGTAACACATACTAACATCTATGTGTGAAGATTTAGCCTCTTTGTATCTTTGTTCTCTTTGGAAATTCTCATATCTCTGTCAATGAAACTATGTAATTCTCTTTATCAATTGCATCACTCCCTCCAATCATTTCATGACTCCTCAAGGTTGCGTTTTTCATTGAGCAACAATAGGAAGTCAACAACCTATCTGTTGGTAGTGCTATAGGAGGAGGATGCATTGAGTATTATACTCCAATGGCCCACTCAATGAATTGAATTAATATATTTATCCCTTTCTCCTCCCTTGTTTCAAGATTTTACAGGCCTAACTTCTAGTTAATCTTTCACTCCTAGTCACATTTTGTTGCTCTCTTATCATTTGAAATCATATCTCACACTTATTCCCATTTGTGGATCAAAGTCTTTTAAACCCAAAGTGACTGCCTATAGGTTTCTCAGATAAAGTGGTAATTGGATCTCTCCATGGAATTCCATTCTGTTTGTTCCCTTGCTCAACAAATCAACAACATAGACACACTAACATAATAGGAAGCCAACAAACTTCTTATACACCTTAACTAATTGAATTTCTTCATGTAGTTAACCAACCTTGTGTCATTTTTGTTTCACTAGGAAAAATTGTATGCGCAGTCAGTTCTAACACTTGAGTATGACAAAATTCAATTATGGTAGCAATAATGATTGAGTGGGTTTTATTGATTTATATGGTGGTGTTGTAGCATCTACAAACACCATCCAAAATTTTGCCTTCACTTCTTTTTGGAGCCTCCCTCCTTAAACCTCAGTAGCTTTTCTTGTACTCCCCAGGTATTTGTCCTTTCATTTGAGTTTTATCTTTCACTTGACAGTTGGTTTTTGCTTACTTTCTTTGTCGTCTAACCAAACGCTAACACCATGAATTGGTTGCAAACTGGTTCTAACATTGCCTTGATGATCTAAGGAATCCTTGAGGAAAACCATCCTTTCTCTCAGGAAATACGTAGTGCAACCCAACAGTGAGCTTCAGCTCCAGAATTATGAAAACCTAGCTAGAAGATTGTCTTCAACTGGGAAATTACACAGAGTTGTCCAAGCAAGCAAATGAGCCTTTAGTTCCAGAATTGCATAGAGCATGCTAAAACCCAGCCTTCAGTCAAGGAATTTTGCAGTCTAAACCCACAGTGAGAACTCAAGTCCATAATTTCACAGAACCAGCTAACAACCTTCCTTTAGTTGGCTAATTATGCAGAGTCTGAGAGGCAGGCACGAGCCACTCAGTTGAACAATTCCCTAGAACCATACTGTGCTCTAAAACTATCAGTGCATGAACCATAGAGTTGTTGGGTCCTCCCCATAACTGCACAATTTTTCTGGACAATGCACCACAGTGTTCCCGAAAAGCAAGAAGCTAAGAGGAAAAGCATCCCTACGAAGTAGGTAATATATTCAATAGGGGAATTTTGAGGTCTAAAATGGGCTTCCTAATGCAATTATAAAATAATAGTGGAAATAATAAAATAAGATTAGATTACATCATCAAATGTCAAAGGGAAAAAAATAACTATTTTTCCAACTCATATTTTCAACTTATCTCCCTATCGTTTTACTCAAATTTCTAGTTGGAACACTCGTTGGATGAAGAATTTGATTCCTCATCCAAGGATCACCCATGTTGCATACTTTTTATGGTCATTTCTACACAAAAATGAGAAATACAATAAAAACGTGATTGAAAATCACGTTTTTTCATGTATTTCTCATTTTTCATGTAGCAAGGTCCATTGAAAGTATGCAACATGGGTACTCCTTGGATGAGGAATTAAATTTTTCATCCAGTGAGTTCTCCTACTTGAAATTTGAGTAAAATATTAGGGAGATAAGTTGAATATACAAGTTGAAAAAGTGGTTTTATTATTTTTTTATCTTTTTACATTTTTACCCCAAAAATGGTGAATCATTCCCCATGGTTGTCATCATCATCTTAAATCCTATTGGTTATTATAAAGTTTATTTTGGTTGTACATTTTTCTTAGGAGGCCCATTTTAGACCTCAGAAATTCTCTAATGAATAACTTCCCGAAGGTGACACATTTCCATCTTTAGAAGTTTCTCCTAAGTATGAATGCTGTCCTTGATCTCAATCATACGAGTCATGAACTCCTTTTTCTCAAATCTATGTAATGGACACCTAAAGAGTTCACTTATGCATTCAATCATCAATATCTAGCTTCCCTAGGAGCTCATGGAGCCTTCAGAGCATTGTCTTCACTTTTCGGGGTGAGTTATGTTTTTCTTGCCTTTAGCTGCTTTTTATGTGGCTTTTGTTTGTTTAGTTTGTGAGAGTGTTTTTTCGCTCATTTTGTTGAACGACCGCTAGTGTTTTAACTTGTTTTATATTGTATAAGTGTTGTTTCAAGTTATACATTTCCTTCACCAAGCATCACATGTGTTTTCCCAGTTTTTCACCAACAATCACCGATGCAACGACTCCCTTCGCGCACTTTGTGTTCCTTTAGTTTATTCCATTGCTTCACTTATTTTACATGCATAAATCTATAATTAGTGAGGTCTGCACTCATCCTTAGATCATTCTTAATATTTTCATGTTTTAACACTCTCCATGGACATATTTGGGCTCCTCTCCTCGGGTCTCACATTCACTTGCATGCACTGTGAAATCTGGCAGCTCAAGGCCTCTACCTTGGCTTTTGGAATTATGCAGAGATTGTCTAGGTTGGCTCCAACTATGCACTCCGTAGTTCCAGGAGCCACTCTCCCAGCTTTTTCATTAAGACAACATAATGTGCAGTCTCTCCAAGTCCCTGTTCTAGACTACACTGTGCATTGAACAATTCTAGTAAGCAGGCTTCCATAGTGACTGTTGGGACTGCGTAGTACATAGTTCCCACAGTTAGTTAGTCACCCCATGTAAGTCAAAATTGTGAATTTCCTCTCATCAGATGCCTTGGATACTACTTGATCATGTTCTATAGTCAGATTTGAAAGAGCTAATGTTTTCTTTCCATAAGTGTCCATTCTGTCCCACAGGTACCACACTCGTGAAGTGCTTCTCTCTAGAAGTCATTGTACCATGGAACAAAAGAGAGTTGCTTCAAGAGTGACCACTAAAAGAAGTATTGTGGAAGAAGTTGAGAAAGCTTGAGTTTACTTGCCAATAAATGCAAATGCCAAATTGCTTACAAAAAAGGAATCAACACTAAGATGGCAGAAAAACAGGTAGCAGTGGCAAAAGGTAGCAAGCCAATATAGGATTAGGGAAAGGGGAAATCACTGACATAAGTCAAATCACATTTAGTCTTCATGTAGGTAGCTTTTATAGCAGAAGAAAAAGGAAGCACAAGACACAGCTAAAAGAGCAGGGGAAGAGAAAAGAGCAAAGCTTGCAGGTAGTAGAATAGATAATGCAGTAAGCAGAATGAGAAGTGAAGGAAGAATACAAGTTGAGAAGAAAAAATAGGAAGAAGAACAAAGATAAGGTGAAATGACAAAGAAACAATGCTAATCCAGGTTGATGAGCTGGAACAACCAACAACTGAATAAATGAGTGAATAGATGTAGGTTCCCTCACCAAAACTAAGCACAAGAACCAAGTCCAGCTAGAGGTCAACAGTTTCATGGAGCAGTTGATACACGAGGCTAGGGGATGACTTGTAGTTGAGCACAAACAACATGTAGAAGTATGTTGGTGGTCCAGCCATATTCAGGACAATGTTGTGTAGGTTTCAAGACATGATGGACACAGGTTCCAAGACCACATGCCCATATACCATGGAGGCAAGAGTCTTCTTTCAGCAAGAAAACATCAAGACATCAAAACACAATACCAAGATTGGCATTAGTACGTGACCAAGTAGCATCAAGTGGAGGTTTCCGACTTGGTCTTTTCCCACACTCAGGGATCATAGTGTTTTGTCTTGTTAGGCTATCTCTAGCCTTTTTTGTCCCACATGGGTATATGTGGAAATTGTATATTATTATAAATATGTTGTAAAT
The DNA here is from genome assembly GCA_000404065.3 of Pinus taeda. Lineage (NCBI taxonomy): Eukaryota > Viridiplantae > Streptophyta > Pinopsida > Pinales > Pinaceae > Pinus > Pinus taeda. The sequence continues at coordinate 9,199 of APFE031469336.1, forward strand.
GGAATTCCAAGTGTCATTAGTGGAATGTGAAAAGTCACTATGTAATGTAAGAGTCATGAGGGTAGACGAAGAGTCACAAAGGGGAATGTCAAGGGTCACCCCACCCTTTACTATAAATAGAACCTTGTAACACATAGAACATACTTTTGGGAGCTAAGATTTTGGTTAGGCATTGCCTAGAGAAGGCTTGGAGAGTATTGTGATGAGCCTTAGCTTATCCACAGTGTAGAGTGAATACATATATTTGGAGGAGTAGGTGGTGTTGACTATAATGTTCCACTATTGGGGCTAGTGGCTATCAATGGTGTATGCATGGATGGAAATTTAACTTAATAATATAACTGAGCCAACACGTTTTCATGCATATGTTGTTATTGTAGATTGGTTATTGTGGATACTTTAGAAATGTATGTTATTTCACTTATGCATTTTTGTATGAAATGTTTTGTATACGATTGTACAAATCCTATTGAAGACGTGTTGTTGTATTAACCCGTCACTTTGGATTGTGGACTATTCTGCTTCCAGCTTATGATGTCATTTAGCTCGTGTTTTCCTTTCAAGTTGCATACTATTACAGGCTTCTAAGGGACACACTTCCTTTCCTCCTCTATGTGTTAGAACACCCATGCATATCACTTGAATTGTTGGAAGGTCACACATTTGCTTTCAACAAAGTTATCATACTTACCTCTGTGTGCTACTGTAGTCAAGGCACTACTATACTACCCAATACTGGGAATCCTACTCCAAATGGTCTAATGTCTAGTTGGTACTTCTTACAAGGGAGGTCCCCTAACATGTTGGCAAGTCCAATACCGTCAACATTTATGGTGTTGGAAGGAGGGCCAGATGACAAGATGTGTCCTCAAAGTCTATACTGAATCTCTTCACATCACTCATGAATTACATTGCAATCATACCCCCGACATGTTTTTCTCATGTAGATGATTTTGAAGTGTTGGAGCATGTCCTTGATGACTTGTCACATATTAAGTATGACAGTGAAGGTAGAGCAGCCCTGCTAAGGCACAAAGTTTCCTTCGCAAGATTGTGTCACAAGAACGAAGTCCCCTCGAACAACATTGCCTGTTGGTTATTCGCTTACACGTTCGAAAGGCACATGTGTTATAAACATTTTTGGGCACTTCAACTCCAATCATAAATTTCCATAAACTGAGGGCTCCTAAGTCCCTAAAAGTTTTGCTTCACTGTCTAAAGGAACAAGGTCAGCTGATTACATCATCTCCCGGAAGGTTCTCCACTGAAAACTGCTCATAAATGGTCAAACCTAGACCATACTGAAAGCTCAGTGCAGAGGGTGGGATGCATATCACCTTCCCAGTGTACAAGGTGCGATGCATACTAAATTTCTCCTCTGTAGGGTGCGATGGTTGGGAATGGATAAATGGCAGGGACAAAAATGCGAGGTGGAAGATCATGGAATCTTCCAGAAGCTTCCCCTCTGACACTTGCCTCTCTATTTTCGACCAGGGATGAGTAAGATATCATAACTCTCCAAGTGGAAGCAGGAACTATCAGAGAGGGGACAATAATAAAGATCCCAGAAGATGACTCACCTCTCTGTAAACATCTATATATGGATCCCTCATCGCAGAGATCCAGACGCTGAAATTTTGTATCTTATAGAGAAGTGTTGTTGGTTTTCTGGTGTACATTCACAGTGTTGGGTGACCTAAGCTTTGCTTGAGGTGAAGAAGGGCTTCCTAGCTGAGGATGATGCTAGGTCAAAACATGTGGTTGTAATCCTCTTGCTAATTTTCATCTTAATAAAGCTATTCTTATTTTCTTCCATATTCTTGTGTACTTGTTTATATATGCATTTATATGGTTAACACACATCTGGTCTTGTGTTATTTATGAATATAGATATTTGTTTCTTCGATAATAGTATGTTGCTGTGATTCAACAGGTTCTTTTGAAGCTGGGCAGACGAAGAAGAAGCGACGAAGCTCTATCAAGAAGGAGAGGAAATCAAGCGCAAGATAAGGTTGGTCTTCTTGGTTTCCTCTTGTCTATTTCATAAAAGAAAAAAAAATAGACTTTACTTGTGTTTTCTAAGATAGCACCCATCTTAGTGGGAATAGAAGCATCCGAGTGGCACTATCCTGGTAACAAAATGCGACTCCGCTGGGAGCAGAATAGATTGGTGGTTAGCCTATTATCCTTGTTCTTTTATAAACTTCAGAACGAGCTGAAGTCAAGCCAGCAGCCTTTTAAACTACATAGCCTTTGAACTACTTTTTTATACAAATGAAAAGTAGATCAATGATGCTTCAGTCTATCCTTCCTGGTTTTTTTTGAATTAAACAATAGATCTGCAAGCAATCTAATTGCGCAAGTGGTGGATCCAGTACCCTTTAGATCACCCTGTGTTTTACATACACGAACATTATACTCGCCTAAACCCTAAACTGATGGCAAACTGTGAGTGAAAACTTGTTTTAAGTCTCACACTGGTACCATCACACCCTGCCTTCAAGGCAGTCTGTATCTCACACTTCCCGAGTGTAATAGGTGCCTGATACTGGTTTCACTATGTAAACAGGTGCGATGTTCAGGAGGGTTAACTTTACCCTTAGACTGTGGTTTTTTCTTACTGTTTTATGTCCTATTCAGGAGTTTTGTTGTCTGTAATCAGTGTATTTATGTGAAAACCTCCTTCTCTTGCATTATTGTGCCTCCTTAGTGCAAATAACTGTAAGTGTTTTTTATGTATTTTGCGTCATTTTCAGTTCTCTTTTGCAAAAAAATAGCATAGTCAAAATGTCGTTTCTGGATCTGAAAGTGTCGTAGCTTTCGTTTTCAGTTTTAGAAAACAATCCCATTGTTTTTGATAGTCAATTATACAGTTAATATTGCATAGGATTTGAATTAGTAGTTTTTAAAGTGTCGAAAAGCAGTTTTCATTTCAAAATCATAAAGTGTCTCTCCTACCTTCACTTCATTTTGAAAAATAATTTTGTTGAGTACTGTTGCTTTAAAAGTAATTTAGATTTTCACATAGCTTTCTTAACATCATTTATACATAAAGAAGGCTGAAAACAAATACATGCATGTGCATTTTCATTTCGACAGCTTGGTTTGATTTAGGACTGTGCATTTAGCATGTGCTCTATGCTCTATGAAGAAAAGATTCTTGACTTTCTTTCCTTAGTAGCTAGGATTTTCATTGCCGAAAGAAGATTAAACGTTTTTTTATCATCTTAGACTACATTTTAGGAATTATATACACATCACACAGTGAACCTGAAAGGAAAATTGTTAAGCAAGATAAACTTAAAATAAATTCAATGAATCTAACAATGCTTTGGAACTTAACGCACAACATCTAGAGGTCTAGGCTAGAGATGTATCCAGCGTCGTAAAACCTGGTAACTATTGTTTTTAGTGTTGGTTGGGTGATTCCTCCACTCTGAGATGGCAAGTTCCAGTACGGACTTGTGCTCCCAAGTACCGTCGAGTATATATTGGGAGACCACAATAGGTTGCATCCTTTATCCTTAGGAAGCTGTGTCTGCCGCCCTATCGATCACAATGCACTGAACACAACATTAAGGAAGATTGGCTGTCGTACTGTAAAAATTATTCTGTAGTTTTGCAATTGGTTTGGTAATCCTCTTCCCAGATCTCCAGAGAATTCCATTTTGCTCCTTTTCAGACTCCTTAAAGGAAAAGGTCCTTTGAGCACTTGTCACTTTAGGCTCAATAAAAAACGAAGGCGACTAGAGTCATCTTTTGTTTTTTTCTCGAATCTTTAAAATTGAAAAAACAAGTTGTGTCAAAGCGTCTAAAAATTTATTTTAAATCGGAATAACACCACAAAGTTCCCCGTTGATCTTCAGGTTGAGAAAATGGAGTCTACCAACCAAGGATTTCCCCTTGGAGGAAATCCTAATCCCTTCCCCTCTTGGGGAGATGTTGGTGCGCCCCATATGGCCACTTTGTCACTTCCAGTGAACAGTCGAATCAGCAACTAGATGGCACTAGAGTTGCCTCCCAACCTTCTACTTCATCTGATTATCCCTCTCCTCCTTCCTCTTCGCTTGATAAACCCAATAAATCTAAAATCAAGTAACCAAGAAGAAGAAGAAGCAGAAAGAGAAAAAGGAAAAGAAGAAAAAGGAACCAAAATCAAAAGGGGGCAACAAAGCGTCATCTAGCAAAAATCCTCACACTGCACTATTGAAACCTAAATCTCCTTGTGTCATTTGCAATGGAGACTACTATCACCAAGATTGTCCCTGCATCCCTCGGATCTTAAGGGACTAGTCTCCTCGTTTGCACAATCCAGTGGCATAAACCTCTGATGATCATGTTGAATGCACACCATCAACCAGTGAAAGTGAAGCACATGGACAGAAAAGGAATCCTAAATTTCCTTGTAAGTTGTGTGAAGGAAATCACGTCGTCCACCGTTGTCCCTTCCTTGACGAGGCTAAAAGAGTTTTGGATGATCGTCCGGTTTTACTGCTATAACTTCCTCCTGGATATAAAAAACTCTTTCCAAGTCCTCCATCGGTTGAAAATCAGGCTGGCCCATCATTGTGGTCGGCCAAAGCGTCTATCATTGAAAATGAACCCTCTGAATCCATACCAGA
>APFE031469337.1:7440-50235 GCA_000404065.3 Pinus taeda
CTCCATGCAAATACCAAATGTTATATTGTTCTATTATAGCATCACAAATCAAGTTTTCTCGTACTTTATCAAATGTTTGTACTTTCACTATGCCACATTTGTTACATGGACATTTTGTGGACATCTTATTCCTTGAATGCTCCTCCGTAAACTTTAAGAATTCCTCAACCCGATCTCTATATTCTTTTAGTGTCCTACACATAACTAGTTTCAAGTCATATAAATTTTATTAAGCACAAGTTACCACTGATGTATTTTTTGCATATCACAATGAATAATCAAGTACACAAACTATACTTGTTTTTCAATTTCATCCAATTTCTTTTGTCCATTTGATAATATGGACCAAGCTTCTTTGAAATTGCATCTACAAAGAACTATATAAGTTAATTGATACTAAAGATAGATCACAAGTAAACTGAAGATAGATATTGCTGAAAATAAGCCTAGATTTGTAACAAAACATTAGCAGCCCTATATAATGATACATCAAATGTAATAGAACCTTCTAATGGTGTATTTATGTTGGTGCAATCCACTTTTTTGATGGTATATGACTGCAAGGGCCACATTTATTCTAGACCTACTCAAGGTTATAGTGTATTTTTTATCAGTCCTTTGGTACGATGCTGACCACTTATTAGAGGAACCTGAAAATCTAGAGACAATCTAGCAAAGCCTGAAGTTAAATTTCTTTTGTTTCCACACAAGTGAATTAATAGCTCCTCAAATGTGTGGTTTTGAGGGCAGAGTATATAAGAATTTGATTGAAGGTGAACATTAAAAAGGTATTGTTGAATTGTGGTAATGGACCTGAAAGAGGAATTGGCATTCACACTAAACCTTGGAAATTATGGGTTCACTTCAGGAAACATTTTATTTCCTCAAAAGAAAGCTACAAGCATCACTATATTTGGCATCACTGTATTAGCAATGCCTCGTTACACCTCTATCCACGATATCTTCAACATATTCATTCTTCTTTTGTCTATGGCTCATCAAAATGGACCTATAATGGTGTGGCAGTAACTCACTATGACTACATATCGCCTCTATATGCACCTTCTCAAGAAGTATGTTCAAACCCAAATGTGATTCTTTAAGGCTCTTATTTTTCTAAGGTATGGCTTATCTAAGTCTTGTATGTATCCTCCAGACCTACACTCTAGACTCTGTTAATGGAAATTCTTGGTCGTCCTATATTAGCCATGACACAATGAATAAGGTATTAGTGATGTATATATCATATGGACAGTAACACTCAACAAAACTCATAACAGTGACTTAAATTCTAGACAATAATCTATTTTAACCTCATGAATTCTAATGTCAGTGGCTTTCCTAGATGAGGGTAGTAAGATATATGGAGACTAATGCAGTGATAAGAATATGCGTTGATATTATGAATCTTGCACTTCCTACAGTGACTTGATCAACATACACAAACACACACAGACACACAGATGTATATATATATATATATATATATATAATATATTCACAATTCAAACGTCTTATATCAAGTGAGTCAACTTGTGGAGATGTTGATTGTACGTTCATTGTGATCCCAGAAGTATATATATATATATCTACAATTCAAACTGCTTATATCAGGTGAGTCAACCTATGGAGATGTTGATTTACAATAGGTTCATTGTGATCCCAGAAATATACCTCAATAAATTTTTCGTCACAAGTAGTGGAAGCATTTCATTTTTGCAAAGACAATCCTTTGTCAGTTTGAGAAGAATTAGTCTCCCTAAAATCTTCTATACCCAGCATCAAGTAGCAGAATAGGAATTCTGCTGAAGTCATCTCCCAAGAAGAAGTGGTACTCTTAGAAGTTTTCAAGATCTGAAGCTATCATAAAAGTAAATAAATAAATAAATAGAATCCTGAGCAATGATCTTTCTTGGTTCCCTCACAATTATATGTACGTGGTACTGTTCTATGTATGTCACCTCAAGCTCACCACTATTTATGGTCCAACATAATGTATGACAATGATACTGCTTAGTAGCAATGGTGATATGTTACTGTACCTATAAATTGATGACAATGCTACAGTCTTGTTCACAATTGAAGTTGTGAACAAGACAGATATGAACTCTGGAAAGCTTGATTGTCATCCTTTCAAAGGTTATCTTCTTTAAGGAAGTTACAAGGATCTCTCAGCTAATGAGTTAATAATTGGGCTAATGAGATATTGAAGCTTCTGTCTTCAGCAAAGAACATGTGATTCTAAATTTAACATGGTATCAAAGCTAAGTCGAGGACAAGACCAAGCAGGAGTGAACGTAATTATGACAAGTATATATGGCCAAGTAATCATCCTATAGATTGAGTTTTTGGCCGCCTGAAATACTACACCACACATGAAGCAGCTCTATCAAGTATTCAATTTCTACGACCTTGTTGACATAGATATTCACTAGTTCTGAAATTTCAATGCAATTCTAAGGTGGATAGGCTGAAGTGTTAATGACTGTTTTGGGTTTATTTTTTTTCTTTGGTTCGTTCTAGTTTACTCGATGGACTATTTAAAACTTCTAGACACACACTTCTATGGTATCTATGGTATGGCTCAACCCCTTATCCAAGGAAGTCTACTGTGCAAAGACAACTTAATTTTTGGAATTTTGCCTGTATATAATGTCGTACTAATTTACAAACCTGTATGCTAATACTGCTACCTCTCACAATTGTTTGGCATACGCACTAATTTGCAGACCTGAGTTCTAACATCCGTATTCAATCTCTGTTCCAGAACTCATATACTTATGAATGATCTCGAGCACACTAGTTCCATTCTTGTGACATCCTCTATCATGACAATGTTTCACTCAAGCGTTTTGATGCTTAGCTTCTGATCTAAATTTCTGAGGCCAACACTATCTGAATTTTTTTTTTGGAATTTGTATACTTGACAAAGTGTTATGTTGAAAATAGATCTTGAGGATCTAGACACAAGCTTAGCTCTGTGGCATCAAATGCAATAAATAGTTCGGTCTAGTATATGTATTGTGTACAAAATTGTGGTGTATTCTTGAATTAATACAATGGGTCGAATCCCTTATATAGAGACCTATAACACAAGTTTTGACCTGAGCATCTAACTTGCTTCCTATGCAATACATTTCAATGTAGAACTTGGAGAACGTGTGGGAGAACATGTTATAAATCTGGACTCCATAAATGCTACTTATTATGTGTTTCTATCCAACATCTACATAGAGGCTGCTAGGTGGGATGACATACAAAAGGTCAGGAAAATGATTAAATATAGGAACAACAAAAGTATGACAGAGTGCAGCTTGATTGAGATAAAAAGAAAGACCTATAATTTCCTCACTGGAGACAAATCACACCCACAAACACCAAAAATATATTAAGAGTGGGAGAAAAACATTTGATTAAGTCTCTTTTCCAACACCATTCGGAGGAATTTGTAAGAAATTCCCTACAAAAAGGATAGTTGACAAGAGTGTTAAGAAATAACAATGGAGTTGGCAAAGGAAGCCATGTAATAGATAAAAAGGATGGAAGCAAATGTTGTGAAAAGGCTTATCTGGACAACTCATTGGATTCTATAGCTAGGAAAATTAATAATATGGTTACATATACACATAAAGAAGATTCCTATCATATGCATGAGCATCATCAATAGGATAAAGAATTAGCAACCCTCAGTGCTAAAATAGGTGACCTGACCTTTGACAAGGAAAGCAAATACCTTGGGAACTACCCAACTAATAGACATGTCATAAACAATTTATTTTCCTATAAGAGAACCATTTACATTTGTAACAGACAGAAGGTTGCTTTTTAAACAGATGCTTCGAATTCTATGGAAAAAATCATATATGTAAGAGCAAGACAAAATTACAAGCTCAAAGCAGATGTTGTCCGAGTATATGCGACATTGTCATAAGATATTTGGATATTCAACGTGGCATAAACATCTTTGATTATAACAAGTATGGGAATGTTCTTCCTAATCCCCTCATCAAGTGGTTTGATGGCTGAGAGTATTTAGACTCCAGAGCAATCAAGTGACTCAAACTATCAAAATGTTTTGTAAGGATGATGTGGTTTTTTTAGCAAGTTGTTTACATTTAAGAATGGTGACAAAGGTATATTTGAAGGTAGAGATGAAAAGGCTAAATTGTTTTATGCTCTGGAGCCAAATGGCAATGAGACGTTTTTGTGGCAATACTAGGATGATTTTTCCATAATTGTATGAGAGCTACCCAGTTTCATCAAGCCTTGAAGGAAGAGGATTCCAAACTTTCAAAAAGACAGGTTCATCTATTTAGCATATTTATATGGTAAATTAAAGGACTATAACTTATAAGTTTTCTGTGGGCCAGCCAGAGAACCTTTGGATCATATGCTTAGAATGGGTTTGTCTCCAAATTGTGCCACGTATATTATATAATATATTGACTCATGGATATCTGAAAGGGACTAATTGCAGGAAGTTTACAAGCTTCATGATGCACTGTTTGACAGGGGTGAAATTTTTAATGATGCTGGAATCACTGTAGAGATGGAGTCAAAGGATTATCAAGAAATATTAAGGTGCAAATGCATGTTGTTCTAGTACACATGCAAGATAGAAATAGAAAAATCATAATATAAATTAGCCTTTGGCTGCGGTATAAAATAACATTGTATTTTGATGGTTTTTGTCCATGGTATTCTTATCTTAAAAAATGAATTATAGGTTAGGGTGTGCCTTGAGAAATGCATTGTTCTATATTAAAAATATATATATATCAAAACTTGGTTGGAAAATTTCCATATGGTGGGTTGAAAATATGTTACAATATTGATGGAGGTTGAGTTGAAATCGCCAACCTATATTGTTTTAAAGCTGACAAATGAGACAATATACAAACAATTGGTTCATAATCTGATTTATCTCACATCAACTAACCCAGGTTTTTGTTATGCCATCAATTATGTATATTGTTTCACGACAGAGCCCAAAACTGATCACTGAAATCCACAAATAGAAATATGAACCTGTTCCAACTATAGCAAAGATGGTCACCCTTAAAGTTCTTATTATTATGAAACTTGGCCTACTACAAACAAAAGATATTTACAATGGTTGCATCAGAAAGAGTTTTTCCTCCTGCGAAATGTCTAGCTATATCTTCGAAGGGAATTACCCTTGGGAAAATAGTAGGTATTTCTGGATTTCATGTTCATATTACTGCAAAGACAATAGCTACACCAGAAAAACTTTGAGCAGCAATTCACGACGTTATAGCAGCCACTAAATGGTTGAGCTTATCAGCTATGGGAATAGCCTTTTATTGTATCGTGGATAAAATAAATGGAAGTAAAAAAGAGGTACTCCTTGGGTGGAAACATTCTGGATTATATAGGGCTTTTAGTTTCTGGAGATGGAGTAGAGTGTGTTGTTTAATCTACTCATGCAATGCCTACAATAGTAACTATATTTGATCACACATCATGTGCAAGAATTAACAATCATCTTGATATTCAAGATGGGTATTTGGAGAGCTTTAGATTGAGACTAACTCAATACTCTGAGAAGCAGGATCTTTTAGGTTGTTAGCAAGTTACTGCATGATGATATATCCCTCCTTCTCTCCTCCTAGGGCAGCGGATACGAGATCCTTGCCATATTCCTTTGAGAAAATCAAGGATTTATATCTTATGTTCATGAGTTAGAGACAAAGCTTTGTTGAAGTATCGGGAACATAAATGAGGCATTCCTATAGTCAAATCATTAGCCTCTCCATTGCCCCCACTAATGAGGAATGCAGGCTCAATATTGCAAGGAATTACTTTTCCTAGAAAAGAAAATGCAACCTCTATGAGTATTTGAGGGGAGATAAGAGTGGTTTTGCTAAGAGTCAGGAGGTCCTCTATGCATATCTTTCTAGATTTGTACTAAGGAGGAGATCCAACCACTTTATGCTCAACTTTTACATGAGTTAGACAATTGCATTCATTCTTAGCTACTTTGCATTTCATTGGGAGCCTTCTAAATATATTATTGACCAGGTTCTACATGGTAACTGTAATTCATAGAAGCTCTGGTCTGTCATGTTTTCTGCCATCGGGTAAAATCCTTTATGAAAATATGCATTATCTCTGTTAGGATTTTATGGTCAACGAGATTTTAGAATGTTAAGAAGCATTCCAAATAATCAGGATTGGGGGATTGTGATTATCAAGCATTCTAAAAGCTGCTTTCTTGAACTAGTTCAATATTGTTAAAAAAAAACAACGTTTTAAATTGGCTATAAAGACTCCACATATATATGTGATTTTCTATTATGTTGGACATAATGAAATCCATTGTGAATCATTAAAGGATTACTATTAAGATGAATGTAGCAGTGTTGGTGGATGCCCATAGTGAGAAGATTTGTGCTTCTTCTCACTAAGGGTGGAATGGGTTTTGGAAAAATTAATGTAGTCAAAGATATTCTTAAAGGCTATTCTGGTCAAGAAATGTAGTGGTAATAGAGGCAGATGCATTCACGAAGAAATATGTTGTCTATCAAGCTTTGAATTCTTATGGGCATGATGATTTGTTGGAAACTTCTAAACTAGCGCATAAGTGTTCACTGGTGCAACAACATCTCTTTTGGTCACCACCTTGAAAAGGCCATGATGTAATACTTGATGGAACTATGTCATGGGAACCAATTTTACTGCAGACAATTTCAATGGCCCAAGATGTTCAATGGTATGAATATCGCATGAGTCAAAGGTTTCAACTAAAGAGATCTAACCCTAAATAGCAAGACGGTGCACTTTTTTAGGACATATGTCATCATTTTCAACAGCTGTTGGAGGATGCTTCCATGAAAGACACTACAGAAAAGATACCGACAAAAGGGCATTGTGAAGAGGTGGTTTTTAGTAGCAAAGAGGTGCTTCACTAACGAGATGAAACCAACATCTTGAGTGCTTTTCCCAATGCTATTATGTGCATTAGTTACAATAGTATGAGGACACTATATCTTGTCTAAGCATAGCAACATCTATGGCACTAAGAACCACTATATTATGACCTCCTATGGTAGATATGACAACATCCTATTTTGAAACTTGCCCAATATTAGAACCCTGACATGATAGAAAGTGGATATATGGTGGATTATCTATTCCAGAAGGAATAATGACAGGGAACTTATATGTAGAATGTTCCTTACTCATTAACTAAAATTTTACCTTGAGCATTACATGGTTGTTTTGCTATTTTGAAGTAGAATATGTTTGTGAGTTAATTATTCCAATAATTAATCCTATTTTATTTGATGTTTTATTAGGTACATTGGCAATTGTGTTGGATTGCATACCTGTCAATGCGGGGCATGACGAAGACCTCTGGATCCTGTTAGTGCATAAGGAATTGAGGATGCCCTGAAATAAAGACATCACTATAGGATATGAATAGTGGTCTTCCAATGAATGAGATTCATCATCCTCCAGACTAGCAACAGTCCGAATCCAGCAATGAGATGCATCATACTGAACATAGTTAGTTCAGTATTTGGGATACTTTTCTGTTTTTGATGCAGTAGCAACAGAAGTTAGAGAAGGATGCAGTGTTGGAAATGGCAGGGCCAATAACAACATGGATGCAAAATTTCAGAGGGAGTTGCAGTACAAATGCAATTTTGGTAGTGGCAGGGTCAACAACAGTACAGATGTAGCATTTGCACAATAGTTGGTGGACTGGATGTTGGACACTAGCAACTCAGAAGGAGATGTTACGGAACAGGGTGATGCTCCAGCAGGGTGCAATGCTAGAGAACATTCGTCGCTAAGAGGGAGTTTTGATTTATGGCAGCATCAGATGTACTCTAAGTCTCAAAATTTGCAGTGAGGGACTTAGACACATGCATTCTCCAATACACAGAAATTGTTTTGGGAAATTCCACCCGGAGATAGTTTTATTAAATAATTATTTATTTGTAATGGGTCCCTAAGTATAAACTTAAGAAATTAAAATAATTAATGGGTATTAATCTAAAATATGGGTGAAGCTTCTAGAAGAAGGCGTAGATCAAGTCAATATGATCCTAACCATTGATTAGAATCTAATTTGGGTTGTTGATTGATCAAAGAGAGGATTATAAGAGGAGGCTTGATGGGCACTTGGATAACACATCGAGTAGAGTTCAAAAGATGAATTTCTGAATCGAAGCAGTTGCCGAAGAGAAATTCAAAGTGAGATTTTTGCAGTGAGGGGCAGGGATATTATCCGAATGGAAATCTTTCCTGGTCAGAGAATACTTAGTAGAGAAGGTAGAGAAAGATACAACAAACACAACGTAGAGCCAGTGAAGTTGATGCAGGGCCAAGCAGGACCACACAGAGGCAACGCAGAAGCCTAGAGGGAATCCATAAATTTGTTGGAGAGTTCGATATCAGAAACTAGAAGCTGAGGTGTGAGTCTAGGAGAGCAAAAGTTTGAATCTCAGAGGCAAATCGATTAGCTGGGGAGAGTGACGCAGTCCCTAGATAATGTGACACTGGGCTAATGCAGAGGTGTTGTGGCCACGAACAACCCCCTTTTTTTATTTAGTCTTGTGACTAATACTAAATAAATGGGGACCCTTAGTAAAAAATTCAAAACATCAATTAATGATTTTATTTCCTTTTCAATAAAACTTACCATCGTAAACTTAAGAAAAGACCTTTACGAAATCTTTAAAACTTGAGTTTTGTGATAAGGGAATACAAAATCACTCATTAAAGGATATCGCATCACAGAAAAGATAACAACATATCTACTTACAAGCTAAACTCTAAAATCGCGAGAATGCGATGTGAAATTGCATAAGGATAAACATATATCGCATCGCAAGTCTTAGAAGCACACTTATAATAAAAAACCGCAGAAAACGCTGATATGCGATAGCGCATATCGCAAAATTCCGCCTCGCAAGAAACTGCTTAACACAAAACATGCGATATTGCGATTATGCGATGTTGCGACCATGTGATATTGCGATTATGCAATGTTGCGACCATGTGATACTATGAAATTGCGATAATGCGATGAAACGATCTTACGATAGGATGACAGAACAATCTTGCGAACATGCGATTATGCGATGCAGCGATCTGCGATATTGCAAAGCAAATCGCAAAATCGTCTCATTGCAAATTTTTCTGGTTCATTATTCAAGGAAAAGTGTTTCCATTAAACGAGACTGGTTATGTTCTTTAATTCTCATTAATGAAGTAGTCGCCAGTTGTTAATGAAATCTAGTTTTGAGTTTATCGAAGAGCTAGTTCACGTAAGGTGGCATATTTTTAAATGTCTTCGGCAGTCAAAGCATTCCCATCATTATTTATTATCATTACTCTCACCTCACTTGTAAAACTGCAGGAACGAAGGACAAAAGGTTATACAATGCAGTGTACAAGAAACTACGGTGAAAATAGGTGAGGCTTTGATGTCTGAAGATAAAGAAATGGCACCCTTGCGCAAAAACACAACATGAAACAGAAACACGGGTATTTTCACCTGGGAAGGCATACATAATCTACTTTAGGAAATAAATCCTAAAGTAATAGGATTTACGGCTACTACAGGCTCATCAAGGTCATTTGAAGCATCAGTTGCATAGTTAGCTTGTTCATTCCTGCACTGGAGAGCGGCAAGGCCCAAAATTCTCCCCTGCACAGAAATGGTTAAAGGAGTACTAGACAGCGCTGATATCAAAGACAGGCAGTTTAGGGCTCAAGGTCAAGAGCTCTCGGAATCATTATTTTCACAAAATTTCAACTTTATATCCTCTACAAGAAAACACGCAAGAGGTGAAAATCACACTAAGGAAGCCTGGATTGAGAAACAAAGACAGTTTCCGATGCGTGATTAGCGTCTAGTGCTAATCGCGCATCGCTGGGTAAAACTTCTTGAAATGGAAAGCCTCTAATTGCTCAGTCTCCTGTAAGCCCAATACCGAAAAGATAGTGCCAGCTCTTGCTAATTCCATTTTTTGCAGCACATTTAAAGGCTGAAGTCAACCAACTGACTCTTCTCAAACAAATGCTGAATGCTTGCGACAATAAGGAGAAAATACAAAAATAGTTAGCTTTAGATTTAATTTTAGAAATAGTTTTATTTCATTTTTTCTAGAAGAAGGATGGTCATTTAAACCGTATCCTAAAATTTTGTAAATAAGTTATTTTTAGACATAGTTAGTAGTATTTAAACCCTTCTCATGCATTTAGAGAAGGGTCCAGAAATTGATCAAAAACTTGTCCTGAGAACATGCACTTTTGCACCCTCCAAGGAGGTTTTGGTGAATGAATGGCACAGGATTTATTCATTTTTGCATCTGATATCTGCTACTGATGTTGTACTTCTGTACTCTTAGTTGATGTTGGATTGAGAAGAGATAAATCACTATCGCTTGAAGCTCATGAGTAGAACTAGTTATAAATGGTACTTCTATCCCTTAATTGATTCTATCTCCCGTGTTAGAGTGATATTTAAGCTTAGTTGTTTATATCTTAACACTTGAATGCCTGATTTATCATTTGGCACTTTTGTACGGTGATAGCTATTTATTTATGCTTGATATATGAACAACTTATTATGCGATATGTTTTTCGCAATTGTTTCACCTAAATTTTTATGCGAAGTGGTTCATCTATATTGAATTCTTTTCTTATAATAGTTGAATGATATTTATTACCGATTGTTATCTGAAATCATTTTAGATCGCATAACAGAAGAATCATACCCCGGGTTAGTATAGATTTAGATGTTGTTGCTTTTTTAGAATACAATTACATGTCGTTAGATTAGAATTAGAAGTAGATCACCTTAATTAGAATCTTTTAAAGCCAGGAACATCAATCAATATTACACACACACACAAATTGGGAGACTGGTCCCATTATCCCCAGTCGGTCCCGCTATACCAAATGGAAAAGGAGCTGCCAACCAAGGTCCGGACCGGGCAGGTATCCCCCTTGTTGTTGACCCGATTTTTGGGGCTTCAACATATTTGGCGCTAGAAGGAGGGCCTCAAACTATGAATGGAAAGTAACTCCAAATCTAAATACCATTCTAAGAGTAAATCGCCCTCACCATCTCCCCCAACTTCTCCATTGCATTTAGAAGCTTTAAATCCGCAACCAGAAGTCGTAGGATCAATAGTCGTTGCTACAAACCCCGACATTTTAGAACAATCTACTATTGAACCGCCTGAAGTCAAATCTCTGATTCAAAAAATTCAATGATTTTCTATATCTCCTCAAAGATCTGATAAATCTCAAGGCAACGTGACTTCGCAATATAACCCTGCTCATCCCTTAATCAGATTAAAGAATGAAAAGTTTGGTGTTCAGCCAACTGAATTACCTCTACCCACTAGGAAGAGAGCAAGGAAATCACCTAAAGGGCCCGATAGCGAGACTCTTTCACCATCATCATCCATCTCAACTTCCTCACTACGAAGTCAACCATCCGCTCCGCCACTCTAGATGATTGTCCATCAACCTACTGGTACTTCTACATCCCCTTCTCAATCATCCAGAGTTATTATACCCTCATCTTCTCAACCTCAGGGATCATCTTCTCCACTTCCCTCTGTTAGTAAATCAGCAATGGCTCAATCTCCATGGAACAATCCAGGGGCAGTCTTAATGGCTGCACCCTTGAGTCAGCTACCAGCCCATCCTGAAAATGGTTGCCTAAATTCAATCCTGAAGAAGGCATGCTAGTGGAAGAGCATATCAATAACTTTATGCTATCCATAAATCTTAATGGAGTTACTAATGAAGATGCTTCCATTTGACTTTTTCCATATACCCTTCAAGGAACAGCCGGATCATGGTATTTTTCATTACCATCTAGATCTATTACTAGTTGGGACATCTTCAAGGAGCAATTCCTCACTAAGTTTGGTGATGATAGGTCTACTGCGACGTTGATTAGTGACCTGTCAAACCTCAGGGCCCAATCAAAACAACCTATCAAAGACTTCAATTCTCGTTTCAATAAACTATTAAACAAAATTCCTACCGCTTCCAAGCCCAGTGAAGAAGTGCGAAGTGAATGGTACATTACTGCTTTACCATCAAATATAGCAATCTTCGTGGATAGGGCTAATAAGATAACTTTGGCTGAAAACATGAAAGAAGCAATAGCTGTAGAGAAATCGATTATAGCCCTGGAAAAGAAGACCGCGATCGAAGAACAGAAGTCTAAGAAGGTGACATTCAAAGAAGATCCCAAGAAAAAGCAATCGTAGGATCCTTTTGATTTAGAAGGATTACCAAAAGTTTTGAAGACCATGTCTAATGAGATGGTCGACATTAAGAAACAAGTGGCAGAAACTTCTTCAAAGAAGCCATACAGAGCTTTTAAAGGAAATCCCTCGAATGATCCAAAGCCCCCCAACGCTATTACAAACGCTGAGTCTGAAGGAGAAGAAGAGGAAATTGCTACTGAAGGCCAGACCAATGAAGAAGAAGTTGTAGAGTTACAAGGAATATGGGATTTCGTCCTCCCACAAGAAGAGGATAAAGAAGCATTCCTAGTTAGTACACGAAGCAAAAATCAGCTTGATCCCCCCCAAACTACCCCTAAGACAAAGAGCGCAAGCTCGGCAACAAAGGATAAAGTCGCACCCAAGAAGACAACATCTAAAGCGACTCAAACCAGCCCAGTCCAAACAGATTCCTCTACTCCATCTAAAACGCTAATCATTTTGGATGAAATGGAGTACAATATCATAGAAGATATGAAGAAGACTTGGGCCAACATCACTCTTTATGAACTGAGCAAATTAAAACACCAGCAAAAGATAATGTTGAAAGAATTACATGTTGTGCCAGCTGCACCTTTGACTGCCGCTGTAATTGGAGGAAGATAGAGATCTCATACTCCCCCGTTTCTTCTTACTTATAAATTTTTAATAAAAATGTGCATAATTGTTTAGTGGATTCTGGAGCTTCATCGAATATTTTACCAAAATCAATATGTACAAAATTGAACGTTCAACCACAGAAGTCTACTGCTTGCATAGTCCAGCTAGATCGATCACAAGTCGAGGTAATTGGCGAATTGAATCAAGTTACCATAAGGCTGTCATCCAACCCAAAGGTATGTCAAGTTATCGACATTTTAGTTGCTGATATTCCATAATTTTATGGCTTAATTCTTCGCAGAGATTGGTCAGAAAAGCTTCATGGATATTTCGCAACTGACTGGTCGCACATGTGGCTGCCCTACAATGGTAAAGCAAATAAAATAAAAGTTGAACGAGAACGACATCAGAAATACATAGTAACAGAACTCGAGGGGGAAAGTGAACCAGTAGCATATAACAACAACATTATTGGAAATTACTCAGTAGATTCTTTCCTAGGAAATTTGAATGCTCACACATAACCTTACTTAGAACATTCTGTTTTATCTCAAGTAAATTTTTTTTCTCAAACAGATAGTTCTAAATGTATCAATTTTTGAGATAGTCCTGTAAATAAATCTTCATTCTGGAAATTATTTTTTGATGGTTCTAAATCTAACGAAGGAGCAGGAGCAGGATGTGTGCTAGTTAGTCCAGAAGGAGATAAAACTATGTTAACTTTTAGGCTCAAATTTGATTGCACCAACAATACAGTGGAATATG
Source organism: Pinus taeda (assembly GCA_000404065.3). Lineage (NCBI taxonomy): Eukaryota > Viridiplantae > Streptophyta > Pinopsida > Pinales > Pinaceae > Pinus > Pinus taeda. The sequence continues at coordinate 21,093 of APFE031469337.1, forward strand.
AAGCTTTAGTCCAAGGGTTGTACAAAGAAATCGGATTAGACGTCAAATACCTTCAAGTTTTCAGAGACTCTGAAATTGTAGTCAAACAGGTACGTAATACTATACATTTCTTATCAGGTCATTTAAAACATTATCAATATTTAGTTCAAGATTTGACTGAGCACTTTATAGCATTTAATATTTCATCAATTCCCAGACTCCAGAATGCAAGTGCAGACCTTTTAGCTAACTTATCCTCTAAACTTATCCCTTCATAAGATTTTAGTCCAGATAGATTCTCAATAGAATTAATCTTTAGACCTTCTATTCCTGATAACATCACAAATTGGAGAATTTTCAACGACGATCCTGACATCATGAGTTTTCTCACATCTAAAGGATCCTATACCAATCAAATAATTGACGAAGACCAACATGACCGACAATTGCAACAAGATAGCACTAACAATTCTATACCTAAGTTGGTAGTCAAATTAGAAGACCTTTATGATTTGAAAGATCGGTTTAAAAGATCTACTAATTCAAAACTCCAAAGTTCAACTTTGAACTACGAATTAGTAAATCTGGGAACTGATACCAAACCCCAAAACGTCAATCTAGGCCTTGGCCTAACTCTGGAAGAAAAATTAGCATATATCCGTATTTTGAGACAATACAGAAATGTTTTTTCTTGGAACTATGATGAACTTAAAACATATGACACTTCTATCATCCAACATACTATTCCAATGATGGAAAATGCAAAACCAGTCCAACAGAAGTTGAGAAAAATCCATCCCAGTTTAGAAAATCAGATTAAATCTGAACTCAACAAGTTATTGAAAGCCAAAATAATATTTCCTATTCGACATTCCAAATGGGTCTCCAACATGGTCCCTGTTAGAAAGAAAAATGGAGATATTAGAATCTGTATTGACTTTCGAAACCTTAATAAAGCCTGCCAAAAGGATAATTTTCCTTTGCCTCCTATGGAACAAATTTTGCAGGCAGTCGCTGGGTCAGAATTAATGTCCTTTTTGGATGGATTCTCAGGATACAATCTAGTGTTGGTACATCCTGACGATCAATTAAAAACCACATTCAGAACCAAATGGGGTACCTACGCATATAAAAAAATGCCTTTTGGTCTGATTAATGTTGGTGCCACATTTCAGAGTGCCATGGACATTGCATTCAGAGGTTTATTTAATAAGTCTGTGGTAATCTATTTGGATGATATAACTGTCTATTCCAAGAGATGAAGCAACCATCTCAGAGATTTAAAACAAATCTTCCAACGTTGTTTAAGGTATGGAATTTCACTCAACCCTAAAAGGTCCTTTTTCGCATTAAGTGAAGGAAAACTTTTAGGATTCATAGTGTCAAAAACTGGAATTCACATTGACCTTGACAGAATCAAAGAGATTTCCAAAATTTCCCTACCTCACAACAAAAAAGCCATGCAATCTTTCCCTGGTCAAATCAACTTTGTAAAGAGATTCGCTCCGGATTTTTCAAGAATCGTGTCTCCCTTACAAATGATGATTAAAAAGAACTCAATCCTTAAGTGGGGCCAAGACGAATATGAGGCATTCAATCTAATCAAACAAGCAATTGTGAATGCTCCATCCTGAGCGACTCCAAATTTATCAGAGCATTTTGTTTTATACACATTTGCATCTGACAAATCATACGCAGCGATACTTACTCAAGCAAATCAAGAGAAGGCAGAAGCCTCGATTGCTTTCTTCAGTTCAAATTTACAGGGAGCTTAATTAAATTATTCAGATGTGGAGAAATAGGCTTACGCTATTTTCAAAGCAATCAAATATTTCAGACCCTTTTTACTCAAAACCCGCACAAAAATCATTGTGCCATTTCTAGCAGTAAGAAATCTTTTAGTACAAAAAGAGGTGGGTGAGAAAAGAGCCAATTGGGCCACTGCCTTACAGGAATATGATGTAGAAATCAAACCAGCAAGTATTGTAAAAGGTCAAGGCTTTTGCAAAATGCTAGCCGGAGCATCGCTGATATCTGAAATTCCATCTGCAGACATACAAGTGTACGAGGTAAGCCCAAATGATAATGAGTCATTATATGCCGATATCATTTATTATCTGAAGAATGGGTATGCCCCTTCACACCTCGATCATACTAAGAAAAGAGCTCTAAGATTGAAAGCTAAACAATATCAACTCTTGAATGATGTTCCTTTTAGGATAAATTATGATTCTGTTCTACTTAGATGTCTTGAGGAATCTGAAGCTAAAAAAGTTTTGCAGGAACTCCATGACGGGCTAGCAGGCGGACACTATGATGGAGATGCTACTGCACATAAAATTTTACGAGCAGGATATTACTGGCCCACATTATTTAAAGACTCGCACAATTACGTGAGGAAATGTCAAATCTACCAAACCACTGCCGGGAGACAGAAGAAACCGTCGTTGCCATTACAGCTAGTCAACATTGAGCAACCTTTTGATCAGTGGGGATTGGACATAATAGGGTGAGATCGTTCCTCACTCTTCTAAGAAGCATAGATACATCCTTACAACAACATATTACTTTACTAAATGGGTAGAAGCAGTTCCACTCAAGATGGCTAATTCTGAACATATCATTGAATTCATAGATCAATTTATAATCACCAGGTTTGGATTTCCTTCCACTTTCATGTTTGACAATGCATCATACTTTTCTGGAAATACAATGACTGAATTTGCACTTAAAAGAGGTTTCAAACTTAAAAATTCTGCCAATTATTACCCATAGGGAAATGGGTTAGCTGAATCTACAAATAAAAACCTAATCAGGATTATCAAAATCATAAAAACTGGCATAAATACTTAATATACGCTTTATGGGCAGATCGAATAACGCAAAAAGCCTCCATTGGCACTTCTCCGTTCAATTTAGTTTATGGAAAAGAAGTGGTTCTCCCGACTCATTTAGCAATCCCCTCTTTGTCTTTAGTTCAATATATTGATGAAGTACCAACTTCCTCCTTACAGCTGAGGCAAATGGAAATAATTAAGTTAGAAGAACAATGAGAACAGGCTAAAAGAACTCATGCTCATCATCAAGCATTAGTAAAATTCTCTTTTGATTCAAACATGATGACCAGAAAAGATTTTCAGGTGGGAGATCTAGTTTTAAAATTGGACAAGGCTCATGAGGAAAAAGGAAAACATACTAAATTTCAACGAATGTGGCTTGGTCCTTTTCAAATTATAGAAGCCATAGGTCTGTCCACTTTTATGTTGCAAGATTTAGCAGGAAAAAGAGATTCTTCACCTGTTAATGGTCAGATCCTTAAAAAATATTTTCCCTAGAAGATTACTCTTTTATTTTGTAGATTAGATTTTTATTTTCATAAAACCAGTTGTGAATGGTTACATTAGGAATTTACGAAAAAGACACCAATTCTCTTTCAGATTTTGATCTTTCACTTGTATAAATAGCAAATCTTTTGGAAAATTGATCTTTATTGTAGAAAGGTACAGTTAAAAGACTCTAGCCTAGATATGATACTAGTTTCAACTTCATAAAATTTGATGAAAACAACCTTTAGTGAAAATTTGTTTTATATCAGTGCAATGAAAGGTATCAATAACAAAATAAAGATTCTCTGTAGAACAACTCCTTCCAAAAACTCTACTATTGTCGTCCAGAGCTATCTTAAGGAAACAATGACTTCCTCCCTACTAAGGAAATCACAACTTTCAGAGGAACAATCCAAGGATACACTTTATCTTAAAGAGTAAGAGGTCTCATCACGAGACGACTTATCATAATCACAAATATTATAACTTGCTGACTTTTGCCAAAACTGCATACCACAATAGGGCAATGACTTAAGATTGTTCCAATCAAAAGGCAAGGGGTCTCATCACGAGCCAGCTTGTTCAAAAAGTTATAAATCAAGTGAATGACTATGTCATAAATTGGCCATCAAACCAAGACATTGTTCTTTAAGAATAAAAGAAAATCAAATGCAATAAGTGTTGATATGGATTCTTCTTTGAGAATTGTAGGTTTCTTTATGTAGGATTCAGGATCATTGTTGGGTAACAGGTAACCCTGTCGAGGCTATGAACACCTGCTGGCAGCAGAGGCTCTACCTATGACAAATGAGCATATTTAAAACTGATTTACAGAGAAGCCTTTGTTTAATCTTTATAAAACCAAGTAATGACTGATGTAAATACAAGGACTAGCTTGAGGGAGCAAATAATCAAAGTTGAAAATAGCTGAAACAAAATATCATTGACAGGTTAAAGCATAATGTACTTTATCTTTCTATAATAAAGTTTAATTTTCTGGAAAATTTTCTGTTTTGGAAGTATAGAAAATTCAAGAGAACGACAGAGATAATTGGTTCTTCCAAGTGAATCGCCAATTGTTGTGGCCACCAACAACCCCCCTTTTTTATTTAGTGTTGTGACTAATACTAAATAATGGGGACCCTTAGTCAAAAATTCAAAACATCAATTCCTGATTGTATTTCCTTTTCAATAAAACTTACCATTGTAAACTTAAGAAAAGACCTTTGCAAAATCTTAAAAACTTAAGTTTTGTGATAAGGGAAGACAAAATCACTCCTTAAAGGATATCACATCGCAGAAAAGATAACAGCATGCCTAATTACAAGCTAAACTCTAAAATCACGAGAATGCGATGTGAAATTGCATAAGGATAAACATATATCGCACCGCAAGTCTTAGAAGCACACTTATAATTAAAAACCGTAGAAAACGCCAATATGCGATAGCGCATATCGCAAAATTGCGCCTCGCAAGAAACTGCTTAACACAAAACATGCGATATTGCGATTATGCGATGTTGCAACCATGCGATATTGCGATTATGCGATGTTGCGACCATGCGATATTGCGATTATGCGATGTTGCGACCATGCGATACTGCGAAATTGCGATAATGCGACAAAACGATCTTACGATAAGAGAACAGAAAAATCTTGCGATCTTGCAACTATGCGATGCAGCGATCTGCGATATTGCAAAGCAAATCGAAAAATCGTCTCATCACAAATTTTTCTGGTTCATTATTCAAGGAAGAGTGTTTCCATTAAACGAGACTGATTATGTGCTTTAATGCTCATTAATGAAGTAGTTGCCAGTTGTTAATGAAATCTAGTTTTGAGTTTATCGAAGAGCCAGTTCACGTAAGGTGGCATATTTTTAAATGTCTTCAGCAGTCAAAGCATTCCCGTCGTTATTTATTATCATTACTCTCACCTCACTTGTAAAACTGCAGGAACGAAGGACAAAAGGTTATACAAAGCAGTGTACAGAAAACTACGGTGGAAATAGTCGATGGTCTGATGTCTGAAGATAAAGAAATGGCACCCTTGCACGAAGACACAGCATGCAACAGAAACACGGGTATTTTCACCTGGGAAGGCATACATAATCTACTTGAGGAAATAAATCCTAAAGTAATAGGATTTATGGCTACTACAAGCTCATCAAGGTCGTCTGAAGCATCAGTTGCATAGTTAGCTTGTTCATTCCTGCACCGGAGAGCGGCAAGGCCCAAAATTCTCCCCTCCACAGAAATGGTTAAAGGAGTACTAGACAACGCTGATATCAAAGACAGGAAGTTTAGGGCTGAAGGTCAAGAGCTCTCGGAATCATTATTTTCACAAAATTTCAACTTTATATCCGCTACAAGAAAACACGCAAGAGGTGAAAATCGCACTAAGGAAGCTCGGATTAAGAAACGAAGGCAGTTTCTGATGCGTGATTAGCGCCTAGGTAATCGCGCATCGCTGGTTAAAACTTCTCGAAATGGAAAACCTCTAATTGCTCAGTCTCCTGTAAGCCCAGTACCGAAAAGATAGTGCCAGCTGTTGCTGATTCCGTTTTTTGTAACACATTTAAAGGCTAAAGTCAGCCAACTGACTCTTCTCAAGCAAATGTTGAATGCTTGCGACAATAAGGAGAAAATACAGAAATAGTTAGCTTTAGGTTTAATTTTAGAAATAGTTTTATTTCATTTTTCCTAGAAAAAGGATGGTCATTTAAACCGTATCCTAATTTTTGTAAATAAGTTATTTTTAGACGTATTTAGTAGTATTTAAACCCTTCTCATGCATTTAGAGAAGGGTCTAGAAATTTATAAAAAACTTGTCCTCAGAACATGCACTTTTGCACCCTCTGAGGAGGTTTTGGTGAATGAATGGAACAGGATTTATTTATTTTTGCATTTGATATCTGCTACTAATGTTGCACTTCTATACTCTTAGTTGATGTTGGATTGAGAAGAGATAAATCGCTATCGCTTGAAGCTCATGAGTAGAACTAGTTATAAATGGTACTTCTATCTCTTAATTGTTTCTATCTACTATGTTAGAGTGATATTTAAGCTTAGTTGTTTATATGTTAACGCTTGAATGCCTGAGTTATCATTTGGCACTTTTGTACGGTGATAGCTATTTATTTATGCTTGATATATGAACAACTTCTTATGCGATATTTTTTTCGCAACTGTTTCGCCTAACTTTTTATGCGAAGTGGTTCATCTATATTGAATTATTTTCTTATAACAGTTGAATGATCTTTATTACCGATTGTTATCTGAAATCATTTTAGATAGCATAACAGAAGAATCATACCCCGGGTTAGTATAGATTTAGATGTTGTTGCTTTTTTAGAATACAATTACATGTCATTAGATTAGTATTAGAAGTAGATCACCTCAATTAGAATCTTTTAAAGCCAGGAACGTCAATCAATCTTACACACACACACAAATTGGGAAACTGGTCCCATTATCCCCAATCGGACCCGCTATACCAAACGGAAAAGGAGCTGCCAACCAAAGTCCGGACCGGGCGGGTATCCCCTTGTTGTTGACCCGATTTTCGGGGCTTCAACAAGAGGCAACCAGGGTTTGTTCATTCAAGGGCTAAATCAACCGGGATTTCCAGTATAGTGTGAGGTAATCTCACAATTATCTCTCTCAGTGATATTCTCTATAACTGGATTATCGGGAAGGCATCCAGAGATTGTATTCAAAAATTACTACTTCTTGATAATAAAAACCTTCAGTGCTCCTGCACCGGTTTTCCTGCATTGGGTTTTTCCAGGGACATTTGTCCAAAAATAATGATGTCATTGTGTTGTATTTTCTTTCTTGTTCAGTGTCTTGTTTCCACATATAATTTAATTAAGGGAAGGTTGCAGTGTATTAGTTTCAATATTGTTGTAGGAAGTAGTGAATAATTTGTTCAATAATTAAAAAATAGGAGAAGCTTAATCAGTTGTTGTAGTAGGGATTCTGAGTTTAGGAATTTTCACATTGCACCCATCATTGTTTGGGCCAAAACCATGGACACATTTCGACATGTGATGGATGAGGATGATAGTACTCATTGAGACAAATTTGACGCACCAAAAAACATCTAATTCTGAGTTGTAGAAATGGAGTTGTGAATTTTTGAAAGTTATGTGTGGGCATGGTGGCATAAGGTCAAGGTTGACTTGATGTTAATAAGCCTTATGATAGCTTCTCAAGTGCTATGATGAAGTTTTCTTGGAGCCCTCATAATTGATATAAATATTAGGTGATTAGAGTGTCATTTCACTCATCCAAAGTGAGAAACACAGCACAAGAAGATCTCATTGAAGGAAGCAGACCTATTCTGTATTGGCCACAGGAAAAAGGAGGGAAACTAGTGAGGATTTGAGGGCCTATTAGGGTTGTTTTGATGACCGAATTGCAATCCAGGAGTACCGATGAGCAGGTGTCAAGGTCTGGAGTGATTTGGGCTTGTTTATGGGTGGAATTTCCTCAAACAAGGTTTTCACAGGCCTGTGGAGCCATTCTAAAAGGGTGTAGGGAATGCTACACCCTATGCCACCAAGGGTGTATGGAATGTTACCCTTCAATTGAATTAGGGGAACACAATTCATTTACACAAAGTTCTATATGTACCTAATCTCAAGAAGAACCTAGTGTCCATTTCGGAAATGGAAGACAAAGGTTACAAGGTGGCATTCATCGATGGAAAGGTACGTGTTTGGAAAAGGAATTTTAAAAATACTTTTACTCTTGGGTTCAAGGTTGGCACTTTGTATCAAGTTGCAGTAAGTCCATTGGGGACCATGTCGTGTGCCACATCTCTTCAATGTCATCAGAGGTCTACCCATCTTCATTGTAAGGCCCTACCCGATATGAGATAGATGGTGACAGGGATGGATGAACTCAAAGTAGAGCATGAAGGTACATGTACGAGATGTACTGAAGGAAATCTTACAAGGGGACCATTCCCCTCGTGTAACAGAAAGACCAAAGATGTGGAACAACACGAGGGGTTCAAAATTGATGATAAGGAATCTCGTGTATGCAGGTCGAATAAAGCTCTCTATAGTTTGAAGCAAGCACCCTGAGCTTGGAATGAGAGGATTGATAGCTATCTGATGAAGCTAAGATTCACTAGGAGTGAAGACGATCCAAACTATTGTTTTAAGGTTGTGGATGATAGATCTCTCATTCTGGTACTTTATGTGGAGTACCTCTTTTTGACAGGTACAGGCCCTCTCATTTACAAAAGTAAGAGGGAGTTGGATTTCGAATTTCGAATGGTGGATTGCAAGCCTGTGATTACCCGATGAAGCCTAAATTTAAGAAGTTATGCGGTAGCGTTGGCGGACCTAATTTGGGAAATGCCTCTGAGTTTCATCAACTCATAGTAGCATTGATGTTCATGGTGAACTCTCATTCGGATATATGTTTTGCAGTTAGCATGTTGAGCCAACATATGGCTGAGCCTCATAACTCACATTGGATTGGTGCCAAGAACCTTTCAAGATATCTTCGGGGCACAATCACTCATGGACTGAGATACACTGCTAGATTTGTCAGGCTGCATTGTTATTATGATGCTGATTGGGCAAGCAGTGTGGAGGATCGCAAAAGCACTTTTGAGTGTTGTTTCTCTTTGAGTTCTACTTCGATATCCTGGATGAGAAGGAAGTAGAAGTCTGTTGTTTTGAGCACTGCTAAGGCCAGATTCTATTAAGTTTTGGGTATGTTCTATGCTTAGAGCAATTTATTTCAATTTTCACAGTTAGCTCAATATATTTTCCAAATTAGCAATCACATCAGCATAATAGTAAATTGAATATAGAACATAAACATAAATCGGAGAAGAAAAGCCAAGACAAGAGGACACAAGATGTGGTGCTAGCCAAGGACAAACCCCAATGTCGGCAAACCCTTGATCAATTCTTCTTATATGTTTTGCAATAGTTCAGCACAGAGAGAGAGATAGTACATATACAACAGAAGTCAACATTTTGACTTATCTAAATAAGAGCATAGATCATCTCTAAGAAGATGATACATGAGGTAGCTGAACTCGGTTGAATACATGTTGCTTCAACTAATTCTCCAAGGTGACTCCATCACCTATCATTGTGTTGCACCTCATCATCATGTTGCACCTGACTATGTTGCACGATGATGCACCCATCATCACTATGCTGCACCTCATCATGCTTCACCAATCATGACTGTAGCCATCAATGTACTGCTGGACTATGTTGAGCTCTTCGTTGCATTATGTTGCACCCAAATGCATGTTGCAATACCTCATCATCCTAGTGCTACAATACATTCTTGTTGCTGCTATATGTCCATCATTACCATGTTGTCCCATTGTTGCACCAATGTTCAACAATACTAATCTACACCATGCTGCACTATCACTACTATTGTGTCCACTATGCTACAATGTACATCATGCTATGTATTGTTGCTCCTATGTGCACTATGTTGCACTGTACAACATGTACTCATTGTTGTTTCCATCGTTGTACCAATGCTGCACCAAGTACCATTGCTGCTCCTATGTACCATTGTTGCACCAATGTACCATTGTTGCACCAAGTACCACTGTTGTTATGCCTGTGTTCTAGTTAGGGCACAACTATGGCCCAAGTCAGCCCTAAAACATACCCACACAATCCCTTAAAAAACTACGGCTTCCTCCACAAGTATCCTCTGCCTCCACGCTACTGATTTGAGCAGTTTAATACCCTTGGACAGTCCTACGCATCCCCTGATTTGGTGTTAAGGCCTGCGGCCTACCCAAGGAGAAGTGGTGGCTCATTTCACTATTGTTTTGGGCATAAACAACCCTCAATACACCCTACGTTGCCCTCCAAATAGCTCGTAGGGCTTGCAGCCTACGCTACCCTTCACCAATGAGTTTAGCACCCAAGAAAACCTCTACGTAAGCTGAAACAACCTTCCCTTGTCTTGGTCCTTTAGGGAGCTACCTCAGCCTCCCTTACAGCAAACTCGGCCCTCCAAAAGACCCATGAAACAGACCTCTATTACCATGTTGTTCAGTTCTCCTCTGTTGCGGCTAAGATAGAGCTTCCCTTGCCTCCAACGAGTTCCTTTTCTTCTTGTGCATTGCCTGCTAGGGCATCTTCTAGGACTGCGTTTAGACTTCAAGCTTAGGCTCCTTCCTTACTGCTTCTAGGGCTTCCTCCTCTTAGACTTCCCTTCCACTAAAACCCAAAACAAGTGGAGAGAAATCAAGAGTGAAGTGTTTTCTGTTGACTATCAAGTCATCTCCTTTTATATTAAAACGTTGAATACACGTGGGGGTTATTTGGTTGTTGGCCGACCTTGACGAATTGTCCCATAACACAAATAAATTCATATCTTCATGAATACTTATCGGAATCGGATGATATTTAGATCAATAATACACCTCTCGATGAGAGGGATCCAATAAAAATATCAACTGCGGTAAATAAGATGACCCACATGGAGTTTGGCCCTAGTTTCCAATGTTAACAAATTCATAGTTGCGAGTATGTTCTCAGGTGAAGCTGTCTGGTTAGGGAAGCTCTTCAGTGAGCTATTTGGACACGTGCTGGATACCACCATGATCCTCTATGACAACCAGAGTGGGATCTGATTATTAGAGAATCCCACGTTTCATGATCACTCCCAGCACACATACATCAAGTACCACTTTATCTGGGATATGGTACAACGAGGAGCAATTAGGCTCCATCACATTGGGACTGATGTGTAGTTCGCCGATATTTAGATGAAGCCCCTGGGAAAGGTCAAATTCTTGACTTCCCGAGAATGAATAGGAGTCGTGGAGAGAACCTCTCCTGAGGGTCTTATATGATATGGATATTGAGCTCTGGGAGCTCCGAGGGGCTTGGGGTACTTCTTGGAGCGATTAGCAACCATAGGGTGAGTGGTTCAACCTTCCCTTAGTGGTTTTCTATGGATGCAAGATAAGTGGTTCATCCTTCTCCTGCTGAGACACAATCATAGGTTGAGTGGTTCAACCTTTCCCTAGTGATTTGTTGTGTACAAGGTGAGTGGTTCAACCTTCCCCTCGGATACCCCTAGCGACATGTAGGTAGGGTGAGTGGTTCAGCCTTCCCCTAGGATACCCCTGGTGACATGTAGGCAAGATGAGTGGTTCATCCTTCTCCTGCTAGGACATCCTACCCATGCAGTTTGGGACTCGTGGGAAGTACCTCTCATCTTGCCAATGAGCAGGGAAATGAGGATAGAGACCATAGTACTATCTATGGACACATTGTGTACTACCATACTCCCTATGCTAGGATGATATTGATTTGGGATAAGTTGGAACTAATTTCAGCTCAATAAGAGTGGTATGAGGCAGTATTTTATGGGACTAAATTTGGGCCAGTAGAGAATGGTATGATACATTCTCGATCACTTCTTCTTCTTCATAGTTTAGCAAAGCATATCAGTGCAAGGCATTGCATTAATGGTAGAGATTACAGACTGACAGATGGATTAGCAGATGGAGTTCTCCCTAGTTGAGAGGGAGTGTTAAAATTGGAAACTAGGGAAAACTCCATGTGGGTCTTCTTATCTATGGCAGCTAATAATTGTTCTTGGATTCCTCTCTTCAAGAAATGTAGGATTGATCTAAAGATCATCTGATTCCGACATGTATTCATGGAGATATGAATTTATTTATGTTATTTTATAATTTGTCAAGGTCGGCCAGTAACCAAATTACTCCAACTTATCCTCAACGATTTATTATAAATAGAAGAGGACTTCAAGTCATTTTGTACACACAGTTCTCCTAAGATCTCTCTCCACTCGTTTGAGTTTGGTGGCTAGAGAGATCAAGAGGGAGAATCCCTAGACGCAGTGAAGAAAGGGTCTTCTAAGAGAGCCCTAGACGCAGAACTAAAGAGCCCTAGCCACAGTCTTATAAGGAGATCCTTTTGTAGGTAAGAAGAGATCAATATGTTATCAAGAGGGATTTATATTTGCAACTCAAGGAGGAAGTCTAGTTGTTGTAATAAGATGCCCTAGCAGCATTCCAAACAAGAAGTTCAAGTTGTTGTTTAGTTGTGTCCTAATCTACTATCAAGGAAGGAATAATGTTGCCCTGGCCGTAGTCCTAAAGGAGGTGATCTTAGCCACAATTGAAGAGGCCCTAAGCAACAACATGTGAAGGCATAAATCCATAGTTAGAGGATCCCTTATTGCAACATGAAATGTACCCTTAGACGTAGCAAGAAAAGTGAAGCTAGCCGCAGAAAAAAGGAAATATCTCGTCAGTGTGAAGGGTCAGATTGTTGTAGGTCACAACGTGGACTGTTTTGGGCATGTTAAAGCTGTTCTTGAACTCGGTATGCTAGGCAGCAGAATCCACACAAAGGAGGAGCTAGGGACTACTGTGTAAGAACTGCTTGAATCACTTGTTTGAAGGGACCTAAGCTTCAGTCCAGTGTTGGGCTAGGCTACAGGCCATAGCTAGCAATTGGAGGTCTTTAAGTGTTGCGTTGAGAAAGATAGCAACCTTATATGGCAGCATGTGGTTGGATGGATTGTATGAAAGCTAGCTGTAGTCAATAAGTGGATTGTGGGGTGTGTTTAGGATGTTGTACCAAACTGAGTTTGTGCCCTAACTAGTGACCAGGTCTGCCTTGAAATACATCAATTCTTGTTGCATATGAAAGGTGCCAGATTAACAGCCTTTTCATGATCAGTGAAGCAGTGAAGGAAGGAGAATCTTATTGAAGGAAAGACTCAGTATTTTTGGGTAATTGGTTCAGTTGTTCTAAACCTATCACCTACTACATATCTTCAGTCCTTGGTATCATATTTGCAACCTCATTGTGTCATTGTTACGGAGAAGATATTTGATCTCATATTTAGCAAGTCAAGTATTGACTTCAAATCATTGTACTCTATCTCTCTCTCTACTGAAGTATTGAATAATATAAGAATAATTGATCAAGGGTTTCCCCACATTGGGGTTTGTCCCTGGCTGGTGCCACATCTTCTATCCTCTTGTCTTGGCTTGTCTTCTACTGTTTATGTATATGTTCTATCAGCACTTTACTGTCATGCTGATGTGATTGCTAATCTGAATATTGTCATTGAGCTCTTATAAAAAGTTGAAGTAAATTTCTCTAAGCATAGAACATACCTAAATTTAACATGGGCTAAGTCCGCCATCTAAGCGAAGGATCAAAGTTTGTTCTAAGACAATGGCAGCTACAATTAAGGGTTACATCATGCATTGAATGGTCATAGAAGAAGATCGAAGACAGGGAGGCTATCTTGGACCAAAAGAAGAGATCATTCAAGGTCAAGGACTGTGTCTAGGGTTGCAAAAGAAGAAAAAGGAGACCAAGACTCTCCTAGTGACAGTGTAATAATAGTGCGAAGAAGGACTGAAGTGATACAATGTGAAGGAGGAAGACTGTGAAGGTCGAAGAGTGCAAGAGATAGTGACAAGTGCCTTGAGGAAGAATTGAGTCAAGTATTTTGTCAAGGGTATTGGTATTCATCAATAAAAGAATCTATAAGAAGAGATTAAAGGGTTTTCCTCTCAAGAGGAGAGGTTTTTTCCCTGGCAGAAAACCAACATCATGTGTCCTTGTCTCTTGTTTTGGTGGCTATTTGATGAAGTAAGAAATACACACGCTAACGATATCAAGAAAAGATTGCGCTCATAAGCTAAAGATAAAATACCTCACAAATAGTTATCATGCTAAGAAGAATCACATAAACTACATTTTCCCTAGATTCTTCAACAGCCCTAACTAGGCCAAAGTTGACAGTAGAGAAACATACACTTAAATAGTCAGCAAAGGTATGTACTTTGGTACATTCTTATAGGTGTTGGATCCTTGTTATTGGATCGGTTTTGGATCATTTTGACTAGAATCTTGTGGGATCCATTTGGAGGACTTTTCTTGATGGTTGAAAGTCCTTCCTAGGAGTAGATCTTGTAGTTATTGGATTGGTTACCATTGGACTAATGGAGGGCAGTTTGTTGGCTACCCAAAGTAGTCCATGACTAGCATTCATAAAAATATTTTGACAACTAAAGTTTGGGGAGCCTATGTGTAGCTCTTTGATGGACAGAAGAAGATACTAGAAGGCAGATTGGAGCTCAGGGATTCGCCAACCTAGAAGAGCAAATTGGATCAGCTCGTGTTCATTGAAGCATAAGCAACTTGCAGCAGTGATAAGTGTCAGCCCTCATGGAGATTCTAAGATTCTATCCTACACCCAAGATCATGGGAACTCAATAGTCTTCCTAGTTAAATAGGAGCAGCCTATGCGCATGGATTGAGGGAAAATAAAACTAGATTGGTTTCTAGTGAAACAAAGTTGTATAATAAGAAATCCATTGCTCATTCTCTATCAATAAAATTCTCAATCAGGGAGAGGGTTTTCCTAGTTGAGTTCTCTAGAAAAATTTTGTTTTGCGATCGTGTGAATGTTATTTAATTATGTTTTATTCTGCTACAATTAGAAATTATGTGTCTTGGTGTTACAATTTAGTTTCAGAATTGTTCACTACAGCAGTGCACATTTTCAAAGATTTTTTAAATGGTAGCAGAGCAAGGAACATAGTAACGACCAACATAAGTAGATCCATATATCACAAGAAGAAACACAATCATAGGAGAACTTCTGAAGCAACTGTAGCCTCTTGATCAATCCACATCACCATTGAATTTCCCAAAATGTTTTACGATCATAATTCCACAGGAGTGCCGGTCTTGCTAATCATGAAAAAAATATTATTGAATCTATAAACCCTTGTCGATCCTAACCCCGCTTTCTTCTCCATAATTCGGCATACAAGTTTAAATCCTTTGAAATTTTAACAATAAAAATCATAGAAATGAGATCAAAAAAATACCTTTCAAAGGTATTCATACACCTCAAGCTTCTCAGATTTATCTTCATATGCGGACTACATGTTTTCTACTCTGAATTGCAGCGAAACCTCCAAATCCATATCAAAAACCCAGATCTCATATAATAAATACACTTTAAAAATCTAGTCTAATCTAGGGCAACGAATAATTGAATATCATAGCAGGGTATTTGTTGCGAAATCATAAAGATTATGAGCAGAGAAAGAGTGAACTCAGTCCCAAACTTGGAAAAGAAGAATAGCTGCATCTCAAACCTAGCAAAAGAGAATAGCGGCGGGAAAATAAATTTTAATAGGTCCATTTAGATTTTAGATTAGCAGCCAAATTAAATTTTAATTGGTTTTTAAATATTCTAAAGCAATTGCTACAGTCTCTTAGTTTTTCATTAAGTTTTATTTTTATTTGAGCAAAAGGAGGTAAGGAGGTCATCTCACGTAGAAGTTTGAAGATAAGTGATAATGTTAGTTTAATAAAGGCATCAATAAAAATTATATGAGGCTTAGAAATAAAAATTATATGAGGAATAAGTATGTTTAAATAAGGAGGGAAAATGGACTAGTTTTATACATAAGGGAAATATTTATCAATTTTTAAAGAGGTGAAAAATATGTTTAAATTTGTAAATAATGTTATTAATAAAATTAAATAGCTATAGATAGATCATTATTTTTTAGGAAGTTTACTTAGAGTTTAAAAATACCTTATTAGAAGTTAGCTATAGCTTAGAAGGCCTTCACATGTGTTGTGAAGAGATACATAGGATAAATTTTGACTAAAGGAAATAAGGGGTACAATAAGATCAATGTATAGCACCTACTCAAATCACCAATAATATACCTAAACCATCAAGATGACACACTTCTAGGAGCAAAATTATGAAACACCATGGAACAACTCATACTAAAACTTACAACCAAAACATCAAGAGTTAGAACAAAGTTTTTAAGTGAACACAATAAAAATAGTACACATTGGACATAATATCATATACACATGGATCATACATATCCAACTAAATGTGGTAGCTAAAGGAACCTCTTCCTACACCTAGTGTCATAGATGATTAAGGCAAGATGTGATCAAACCAATGATACATACATGAATTACATATAGATTTGTATACCTTAGATGGAAAATGATCAATGTGACAGGAATCATAGGGGTTGTGATGACAACCTATTAATTTTAGTTAACAATGGTCTGTTTTATGCTTAGCACAATTACTCCAATGTTCCTTAAGCAGCCCAATAACAATTTCAATTTAGATTTTCAGTAGCAATCACATTAACCATTAATCACATTAACAGTAAAAATAGATAGAACATAAAAAATATGCAGAAGACAAGCTAAGACAAGAGGACACTAGATTTTGCGGATTCTAGGGAAAAACTCCAATGTTTGGAAAACCCTTTGATCAATTCTTCTTATTATTATATCAAAAGTTTAGTAGAGAGAGAGTAAAAAAATCAATTTGACTTGCCCAATTCAAAGTCAAAACAACACTCTCAATTTATGCAGCCAAACTTCAACCCTTACCAAAAATTCAATGTTGGACAAATCAGAAATAAATCATCCTCAAAATAGCTTGGTATTCACCAATCAAACTCGGTGAAAGGAGAGAGAAAAATTGTTATAAGTTTTTGCGGTCAAATTGTAGTCAACCATGATAACGACCCATCCAAATGTTGATAAAGGCAATAGAACATCCCTTGAATCTCATAATAAATGGGGGTATCTACACATGAGGTGATCCTCTAATTTTATCTCGTGTATATGGAAAAGCTATCAGATGTTTTTTTCCCATAAGAAAAGTCGTAATTTTATTAATGAAAACAAAATTACATTTTGTATATGCTGAGTCGCATTTCATCTGTAAGTCAAATGACCTCAGATTAGAGGTTTGATAAAAAGTTTAATGTACATATGGGGGAAAATCATGTTTTCCTCCCCTTTTTCTTCTCGACCTTGCACCACTCCCCTTGAGACAACATCATGGATACAAGTTGAAGTGGATTTTTAGCGCCTGGTCGGGGATTTTCCTTATCAGAATCAGAGGTGTCTGATATGTGTAGTCTTTTGGTTCCACTATTTTCCATTGTATTTGGCATCTTTTCCGGTTGTGATTCCATAGGTCCTTGTGGAGATGTCTCCTAGACTCCTCCTTCTTTGTCTGTTTGATTGTTCTCATTTGGTATGGGCTCTTCCACATGAAACTCCTCCTCCTCTTTAGGATCTGGTGGGGGAAATTGCCAATCGTTGTGTTGTTTCCCTGTTTCTTCTTTCTTCAGATGTCCCTTTTGTCTTCAAGACATGTATTTTGTATATGTCCTGTTTACCGGCATATTTTGCACCTAAATGTTTTGTTTTCATAGTCTAGTGTCTGTGTCCAGCTTTGTTGTTTATGCTTCAGCTGTATGCAGTATGGTAAGCCTTTACTAAGATCTACTTCCACACAGATGTGTGCGAATGTAAAAATCCTTTCCTCCACTCTTTGTGTGTCCATTTTAATATATCTGCCAATGGTGTTGCATATACCAGCAAGGACTTGATGGTCCCGGAAGTGCAATGGGAGGTTTTGTAGACAGATGCAAACTGGCGTCCTGGAAACAACCATAGTATTGGCATCGAATTCCGGAAACCATGGTGTGGTGAAGAGGCCCGTAGATCCCCAAAACTATGGTCCCTCCTGTAGCACAATGTCTCTTATCTCTGTTGAATGGAATTTGACAATGAAAAACCCCTTAGAACATAGGTGGATCTCACAGTGTAGAGTCCAGTTTGTGAATATCCAATGGAAAAGTTCAAAAGGTTTGGGCCAGAAACAGTTGAATCGAAAAATGATGGCATGTGATTCAAAATTATTACATGACTCATCAATTTCTGGTATATCTATATATAGTTTTGGGATATAATTCAGCTACTCCACAATGTATGAACTAGGTTCTATTCCAGCTTACTTTGGGACCACTGTAGGAGTTTTTCCCCCTTGTAAGATGTTCTTGAAGGATATTCCTCCATTTTTGTGCTTCTATTGTGGATCTATGTTGTTTTTTGTTTTTTTCCTTGTCCCACTGCCTCCTTCTATTTGTTTTGTTGAACTGAAAGTTGTTGCACCACCTCATAGCCTCAGGTTGAGTGTTATAGTAGATTCTGACATAATGTTGTAATCCAAAATGGATCTGAAATCCTTTAGGGTTATAACCCCATATAGCAGATGTTGTAGTCCAACCGAGTAGCCAATTTGTTTGGCGATGATATTCTTCAGGTTCATAACATAGTCTGTTGCAAGGACCCAAATCAAGGAAGGTTTTAATAAAAATTTGAAAGCAAATAGAAGTTACCAAGGAAGGGGGTTCTGTTGTCCTCTGGGTCATGTAGGACCATGCAACTTCAATGTATCCATTAAGCATTGTAGTTTGTGGGTACTCCTCCAACGTCTTGATGACCTTGACATAATTTCCGAGAGTTTTGGTCGGCCCTCGCGAGGAGGTGAATACATCTTCGATTCCAGCAAACTGCAGAACCTTCTCAGGCACGCGGGCAGCCACGATCCTGACAGATCTGGGGGCGGGCACCATTCTAACTATTCCAGAGCCACATTTACCTGTGACCTTGACAAGTATGATGTGGGGTTTCCCGATCTTGTTACCCCAATAACCCCTCCTCACCGGATTAAGCGAATACTTGGCCAAAAAAATGGCTCCACGGCTGGCCGTGGCCACGTCTTTGCTGCACTTAACACCGAGCTCGATGCCTCTAGCGCCTCCTCGGCCTCCACCACTACCTCCTGCACTGTTTCCTTGGATGAAGGCTCCATCAGGCCATGTAACATCTAGGGCCTTGGTTCTTCTGCCATTCTCATGCTCAACCATGTCCTCGACAGCCTCTCCCTCGGCCAACGATCGAAACCCATTGGAGTGAATCGAAGTCTGATGCACAAACAACTCCTCGCTTCCATCATTAGGGGTTATGAAACCATAACCCTTAGTCGAATCGAACCACTTAATCTTTCCAGTTCCCTTCCCCTCAGACATCGTTCAAATCCCTCAAAGCTTCTACGAATCCAACAACAAATGAAGATATACCTCTAAAAAAGCTATAAGATGTCATTAAGAAGAGGAAGGTCATTATGATTAGTTTCAACTTAACACAATTCTAAACCCACTTTGAATGCACCAAGGGTGATCTAAAGGACAACATCTAGTGCTCTTATATGTATGTGGTTAAACAAAAGGCCCCCCTTTCATTTGCATGAAGTGTTCCTCGTACAAATCCATGTTAGAGTCGAGACCCTAAAAAGATGAAGTCTAAGTACATTGAATGTATTTTCTATCAATAACCTCTCTAACAACCTAACACAAACATACAATGATGTCATTTACATTGGAGATGGTGTAAATCACTTGAATTGTGTTACAACTTTAATCGCTCCCCCACAAAAATGTGGCATACTTCCTTGTTAATGATGCTTCAACCCTATTGGAGAAAACCCTCACAATGTAAAAGGAATTTAAAGATGATGTAACTTTAATAGTGCCCCACATTCACCCCCTAGCTCACCATTCATGGCTAATTTAAGGCTATTTCAAGCATTGATGTGGATAATATCAATTTATTTTCTCTTATGTATATTATTCTACATTAACACAATTGAGTTTATTGGTTAAGGACTTAAGATTTAGGGGATTTCGGTGTCAGTGGTTAAGGGGTTAGCAGTTAAGGTGTTTAGGTGGTGAAGGGTTAGGGGTTAAGTGTCACAAGTTAAGATGATAAGGAGTTATGGCTTAGGAGTTGGCTCATGGATTATAGGTTAGGGGTTACTAGTGTCTTAAGATTTAATGAGTCAAGGGGTTTATTGGTTATGAGTTGTGAGTGTAGGGGTTAAGGGATTATGGATTGGGGTTAAGGGGATAGGGAATTTAGTGGTTATGGGTTAAGGGCTTATGGTTTGTGATAATTGGACTCCTAATCCCGTTATCACCACTTTTGGGGATTATGTATTGGGGTTAAGGGGATAGGGAAATTAGTGGTTATGGGTTAAGGGCTTATGGTTTGTGATAATTGGACTCCTAATCCAGTTATCACCACTTTTGGGGGTTCCCTTATCAATTTCTCTTGCTACCTTCCCTCTAGTTCCCCTAGACCCTATGAAATTAAGTCCTAAGCCCCTTTCTCATTATCTAATGCTAGGATTATAGATCTTAGTAAACCATGCTTTTGCCTCCAATCGACTTATACCATCCATGATTCCCTTGTGTCCCCTTCCCCCGTTCAATACACCATAACATACCCCCCCCGCCCACAACCCTTTTTCTCATGCCATTCCTCTTTTCCTAATGTTATGAACCCCCAAATTTAGTCCCAATGCCCCTACAACTACACCCTTGGGCCCCCTTGGCTAAGGAATTAAATACATCAGGGGTTATGGGATGTGATAAGGGAGCCCCTAATCCAATTATCACAACTAGAAATAGGTTTATGAACACCATAGCTAAGAATAAGAAAATTGGCATTTGTATCACATGGTGTAAAGGAGAAGGACATACGTGAAGAATACTCCATTTATAAACATTGAAAAGCTTGTTTATGTCCTCTTTCCAAAGAAGAGGAGATATCTTGTGACAAAAAGCCCATATTGCCAATAAAGGAAGACTCGGGCAAGGGTTTACCTCTTTCACATGTTGAGATATATTCATGTATTTTAAGGTTTGTTTTATTTTTGAGTTCGCATATTTGGAAGAACAGTTGCACAAGTGAAAATAAGATGGTATTAAGAAGAGGAAGGTCATTATTATTAATTTCAACTCAACACGAATGTAAACTCACTTTGAACGCACCAAGGGGGGTCTAAAGGGAAACATCCGGTGCTCTAGTTGTGTGTATGTGGTTAAACAAAAATTCCCCCCTTTCATTTGCATGAAGTGTTCCTAGTACAAATCCATGTTAGAGTCGAGACCCTGCAAAGATAAAGTCTAAGTACATTAAATGTATTTTCTATAAATAACCTCTCTAACAACCTGACACAAACATACATTGATGTCATTTACATTGGAGTTGATGTAAATCACTTGAATTGTGTTACAACTTTAATTGTTCCCCCACAAAAAAGTTTCATGCTTCCTTGTGATGATGCTTCAACCCTATTAGAGAACAACCTCATAATGTAAAAGGAATTTAAACATGATGTAACTTTAATAATAACCCACATTCACCCCCTTGATCATCACTCATGACTAATTTAAGGCTATTTCAAGCATTGACGTGGATAATATCATTTTATTTTCTCTTATGTGTATTATTCTACATTGACATAATTGAGTTTAGCGGTTCAGGACTTAAGATTTAGGGGATTTAGGTGTTAGTGGTTAAGGGGTTAGTAGTTAAGGTGTTTAGGTGGTGAAGGGTTAGGGGTTAAGGGTCACAGGTTAAGAGGATAAGGACTTATGTCTTAGGAGTTGGTTCGTGGATTATAGGTTAGGGGTTAGTGTCTTAAGATTTAATGAGTCAAGGGAGTTATGTGTTATGAGTTGTGAGTGTAGGGGTTAAGGGATTATGGATTGGGGGTTAAGGGGATAGGGAATTTAGTGGTTATGAGTTAAGGGCTTATGGATTGTGATAATTGGACTCCTAATCCCCTTATCACCACTTTTGGGGTTCCCCTATCAATTGCTCTTGCTACCTTCCCTCTAGGTCCCATAGACCCTATGAAATTAAGTCTTAAGCCCCCTTCTCACTCTCTAATTCTAGGATTATAGATCTTAGTAAACCATGATTTTCCCTCCGACTTCTACCCTCCATGTTACCCTTGTGTCCCCTTGCCCCATTCAATACACCATAACATACCCCACCACAGCCTTTTTGGCCATGTTATTCCACTTTTCCTAATTTTATGAACCCCCAAATTTGGTCCCAATGCCCCTACAACTACACCCTTGGGCCCCCTTGGCTAAGGGATTAAACACATTAGGGGTTATGGGATGTGATAAGGCAGCCCTTAATCCCCTTATCACAACTAGAAAGAGGCTCATGAACACCATCAATATCTACTAGAGGTGTTGCGATGAAAGCAATAATGAATACAAAAGTTGTGGTCAATAGGACAGGGATCATCAAAATGTTAAACCATCCAATTTTAACAGTAAAACTCATTCCTATTCAATGAAATTAGGGTTTAAATTTCCCACCAATATTTTTATTGGTTTCTTGCCATTTTGTTAGGACTATTTTGTTTAAATTCAGAATAGAACACATTCCTATTAAATGAAATCAGGGTTTAGATTTCCCACCATTTTATTAGGATTTAGATTTCCCACCAATATTTTTAGGGTTTCTTGCCAAAATATTTTAGGACTATTTTGTTTAAATTGAGAATATAACTCCTTCCTATTCAATGAAATTTTCTTTGAAAATACTTTAGAGTGTTTTTGTTGAAGTTGTTTGAAGACATGTTGGAGTCTCTTTGTTGGAGTTGCTTTTCTATAGAAAAAGTAAAGTTACTATCCATAAGAGTTGAAGTTGTTTGAAGACGTGTTGGAATCTCTTTGTTTGAGTTGCTTTTCCATCAATTAAAAAGCCACGCATACGAGGAGAGGAAATAACTAGAGGTAAATTTATATTTTATAATATTGAACTATTTGAAGTTTCTTTTTGTGATTTTAGATCGATTTTAACATAAAGATTATTAAAAAAATAAATTTATATTTGATAACAGTGAATTGTTTGTAGTTAATTTATATGATTTTAAATAGATCTCAACTTTACGTTGTTAAATTGTCAAAATTTTCGTATTTAATTAATTTGGAGAAAAACTAGATTTGAAAAATTCAGAAATTGAAGAGCCCGGTTTTCTTCAGAATGAAAAAATCTTTATATATATTATATTGGCAATAGATGTACATTATAAACATATATTTCAATTGCCACTATAGGCAATATTACAAAAAATAAAGAGTTTTTAAACTCAACAGCTAAAACTGTGATCCTGAGCTAAATCAAGAGTCAAAACTATTCAGGACAATATTGATGACATAGTGTGCATGTTACAGATCAGTAGCAAGAAACATAAATTGCATATATCAGCAGAAAAAGTTTTTGGAGTAGACCATCGACATCAGTTGTAGCTATATTGTTGGAAAATATTCCTATTTGGAATAAAAAGCCCTCCCATTGAAGAGAACCATGTAGCAACAAAAGGACCTGTTTCATATGATACTTAATCAGAGGTGAGAAGATTGTATCAAAATTAAAATACAGCCAGATCAAAATAAGAGTTTTTCTTTATAATGGCACCATCTAACAAGTAGGCACAAGCTTGTACTCATAGAGGACACTGTTTTTTCCTAGTGGCCAGACATATGACTTCAGAAAATTTGAAAGAAAAAGCATATATAGAACCATACAAAAACTATCGTAGCAGTTCAACTTTTTTGGGAGATTGTTGAGAGTTCATTTCCCCTTAAGAGTAGTCCTGAATAGATTGTTCATTATAGACTTATGTGAAAAAAAAATTACACAAGAAAAATGACTTTAGCGATGCTAGTTCATTTCATATATATATATGCTTTGAAATAGGCGTCTTTAGCCATGCAAGTTCATTTATCTGCTCTAAAATAGGTGTCTTTAGCAATGCAAGTTTATTTATCTACTCTAAAACAGGTGTTCATTTATCTACTATGAATTAATAGGAAACGGGTGGTTTAATTTCCCAATATGACAGATAATATGCCAAATCAAGTCTTTAGTTGTTTATATGATTTTTTTGTCCATAGGAGATGTCCACAAGAACTCACATTTTTCAACTGAGAAGAGTTACTGGATTTGGACGTCTTCAGTAATGTCATCGTAGATGCCTTGCCTTTTAGAAGTATGTTGTCATAGTGAATTTGTACATTATAGGGAGATGTAACCTTTGGATGCCTTAGAGAAAGTGATCAAATTGATATTTGTCTCAAAGATATAGGGACCAGAGATCGCTGGTTTGGATGTCTTCCACAGCATGTTTGGGTTTGTTATATGTTCAGATCTGTCATATACATTGTTCTAACATGTAGATCTGGGTAAGGGATATGAAACTAATTGGTTATTATATATCTTCATGGAGTTAATGGTCCTCCAAAGTTGATTCAAAGTTGAGTCAATTTGAAGAAATGAACCTTACAAACCCCTTAACATCATAAAATATTGTTAAAGTCAGAACAACCTTCACTGGAATAAGCAACTTTCTCTAATGCCAAGGACCTATTTTGAATACGCAAAGTGCCTTTAGATTTTCCTTTACATCCAGAGGTTGCTAACAGTGTTCAAGATAATTACATTCTTTGTGTTTCCTATAATGTGGAAACACATGCTCTATGTTTCCTAGCTCTAATTAGTAATACCACTGCTACAACTTTTCTCTACAATCCTAAAACACAAGCATCAAGAAGAGAAAGTGATGGTTATAGGATTATTGTGCATGCATGCTTTCTCAAGCAACAAAGGGTGTGAGATGCCAAATTCTAGAATTGTTTAGATGATTGCCAATTAAAAGTTCTCATGCTCAGAGGGAAATTTTTATGGCTAGTCACACCTCCCATGGAATCTTTTCTCCAATGGTTCACGCCACATGGGCCATTCTTCTCCAAATTGTACGAGGGAAATAACTTGCATTGATTTCAACTCTTCGTCAGATAGATACATGTACAAGATGTGTAACCACAATTCCTTGGAGCTCCTTACCCCAAATGGTAAGAAAATTTACAGATATGCTAATCGGAATGACTCCTCCCTCACCCTACTTGGAATTTCCATCCTAAAAAAAAAATGCTACTGTAACCAGGTGGCCGAGATACCCTTGAAAAAAAAAATTTATACTCAATCAACAATGCAAGCAATTTTTTAACCTAATTTTCAATCCGTCTTCTTGAATTTTTTGGTATCTAAATCTGGCTTGACCATATTGAGGTTGAAGCTGTATGTTACATTTGAAATATGTTTAACTATTTAGTATAAATTGCAAATCTATTCTAGTCATGGTTGTGTTTGATGATTCTTTGATATTGCAACTAGAAAATAAGATAAATTTACTTCTAGCTTCAAAATATAAGTGGTTTCAGATAACTTTTCATTTGATATCATCAATATATTTTTTAAATTCTTGCTACCATCCACCACCATTTATCAAGAGGTGATGCATTGTTTAGGATTGTTTTATAAATACTTAATACTGAATGACCAGCATCGATCATCACCAAAAATAGGGGTTGCTACCTAGCATCCATATCCCATCATCACCAAAAAGTTGGGCTGCTACCTAGCATCCATATCCCACCTAACAAAATGTAGGACTACTACCTGCAACCGTGAGACAGGTTAAGGTCCCTTGTGTGTAGGTTATGGGCTACTCTTTTTATAAGTATCAAACCCTTATGAACACTGTAACAGATGCTAGATCTCAAAAATCCAACTATCCTGTGGTGGTTTGCCCATCTTTATTCTGCACTATAATATTCAATCTATGCCATGGAGATGAAATGAAGAATCCAGGCCATATTTTTAATTCAGCATTTGTTGTAACATACAACAATGGGAAATTTCAGTAATTTTAGTAGTAGGTTTTTTGAATCCTCATTGTGGTACCATTCATATTGTTGTTTCATGGCTCTAATATTCTACATGAATTCCATACTTCATGTGAAAATATTACAAAAGGAGTTATTCTCCCTGGTTCTTTTGGAAGTGTACAGAATTAGATTATAACCTACAGGAACCTTAAAAAATTTGTTGGCTCGGGATTTATGAATCCATTTAAGCAGCAGAGTTTCACCCATAAACGTTGGATATGCAAAAGCAAGATGTTTACAGGCAACATGAATTTAGAGCAAAGTTTCACATGCCATAGGATTTAATGTTTATTGATCTTGAAACTGCCACAAATGGTGTGTATGTAGCTGGGTCTTGAAGTAATCTAAACGTCAAGCAGGGCTAGGGTAAAATTGTAATTCCATCGAGCTCACCAAATAGTAACTTTCTCAATGTGCTAAAGGTTATGTTTTGTCTTAGGCTCTAGGTAGTAAACCCAGAGTGCAGCAAAAGTGAGTCAAGAGCACATAACCAGGCCCCTTTGTTACTTATTTTATTCCAAAAGATGTGAATAGGAATGACTCCTCCCTCACCCTACTTGGAAGTTCCATCCTTGAAATGTGGACAACAAGAAAACTGAAATAATATCTTAGAATTGTAAAACCCCTAGCCGAGTGCCAAGCTAAACACAGTTAAAAAATTATATATAAAAGCATATAGTTGCATCCTGTCATTTCAACCGACTAGGTGTCCATGTTTCTAGCATGGTCCTCACTATGATCATCATGTTCACAATGCTTTCTAAATCACTGCATCACCCCAAGGCATAATATCGCCATCGCTAATGATAATGGCAATATGTGTGCAATAATCAAGGTTTATTAATGCCTAGACTAGGTTGTGGCTCCATAAATGTGGGTCCTTACAAATATTAACCAGCAAGCCGTATTCCTTTATCCTTTTTGATTAGTTCAAACCACTGTCTTATTTGCCAATCCGTCATCTTCAGAAAATTTGGCTACCTTGGATGCCTTGGATTCCTTGAATCTGTTAGGATGCCATGTTTATGTAGATCTCCTTGGAAACATTTGTAATTCTCAAAAAAATATATGGCAGAGACTTTTCATTCCACAGTGATATAATACTTCAGATGTGTTATGAACCATAGAGAAGCATCATAGAGCCACATAAATTTCCAGACTTGTTTGTCATAGTGTCATAAAATTTCTTGTATCACAGTACCATAAAAGAATCGAATGCTACCATATCTTATGTTTCTCTTAATCATGGGTCCATCTCCTCTTCTCCTTATGATATACTTATGGTTCATGCTGATTTAGGGTTTGTTGATGGTTCCATTCAATCTTTATTAGCTCTTAGGTGATCTAAACAGGTGACAAGAACACACCCCCTAGTGGCTATCTAACAATTAAAATAAACCTAATCGCAGTGCTAGCTAGTGGTACTCAGCAAATTAGTTATTGGACTGATTTTTGGGTTAAATTAATTTCTTAAATGTTTTTTATCCCGTATCTTACAACATCATATAAAAGTTGATATTCTGTCTGAGCATAGGAACCATGTGCATTTGTTAGCATTCCACCTATAGCTATAGGTCTTAGTATATGCTCATTGTCATCTACTACAACAACCACATTGGCAAATTCAGATCTAAGTTGTCATTTCAAATGTACCTTTCAATTGTGACTTTAGACTCAAATTGAACCACCATTATTTCTAGTGATAATCAAATCATCCACATGAATCACAATTAAGAGAACTACATCATTCACATGTAACCATAAATATTGTGATATATGTTAGGATGCCTCAACCAAGCTATAGAAAAAAATTAGTAATCTTCTGATTTCATATTGTAGGTGCTCGTAATCATTAAGAGGATGCATGTCATGGGGAAACTATGCAATATAATTCCTGAGATAGTTCACCATTTTCTTGAAATATTTTAGGTCAAGGTTGATCCTTCGTGGTGGCCAAATAAAAATGGTTGAAAACTTCATTGGATCAATGCTTAGTCCATCATGGTTCACACAAAAATCCAAGATAATCAAGTTTCTTCTACCCAAATGAACACTTCTTCATGTTCACAAATAACTTGTCATGTGCTGCAAACACTTGGTTTATTCATCTTAGGTCCGGCTGAAAAGTAATATGTCTAAGTACACAATTAGAGTTGAGTAAAGATGTGGTTGTAGAACTTTGTTCATCATCTCATGAATGTTGCAAGGCCATAATTGGTAACACTTAATGACATCAGTGGCGATGCGAGTAGTCCTTGTCACATCTTGAAGGATGTCTTCCACATATCCTTAGGTAAAATTACTAATCAATTATAGATCTTAAGCTGCATTTCACACTTTTTGTGCCTCTTTAGACAACGTATGTGTGATAGGGAGTCAATGAGTAAGAATGCACCAAAAAATTTGATTAGATTGCATATCTCAGCCTTTCTAAGCCACATTTCAAACTTTTTGTGCCTCTTTAGACAACATGTGTGCGATAGGGAGTCAATGAGTAAGAATGCACCAAAAGCTTTGAGTAGATTGCATATCTCAGTCTTTCTAGCAATTTCTTGAGCATAATAAAATTCCCATCAAATGATGGTTTTCCCATTTGGAATTTCACAGTACTAACATCCTTATGTTTATTACGTGGCCATCTAAATGTTGCGTGCTTTCTTTGGTTGGTGAATTTCTGTGTGTAAATTGTATAGTAGAATGCAATTTGTGGGTAACAAACACAGACCCATTTGCTTTTGCAAATCACCCAACTGATATTTAAATGCCAATGCCACATTCCCAATATGCTTTTGTTTCAACACAACACTAAAATTCATTTGTTGGCTTCTTTATTGGGTTGCTTCCAAGGAAGATATGCATGTGCATTGTGTTGGTGTCAGTAAGTAATTACTGTGCTATTGTTAATGTGTTGGATCACTAGTTGGTGGTACTCCACAAATTAGCTATTGGACTGATTGTTGGGTTAAATTAATTTCTTGAATATTTTGTATCTCACATCTTCCAACATCATATAAAAGCTGATACTTTGTCTGAGCATAGGAACCCTGTGCATTGGTTGGCATTCGACCTATAGCTATAGGTCTCAGTATATGCTCGTTGTCATCTATTACATCAACCACATTGGAAAATTCAGATATGCATCTACATAGTTGCCCGAGACTAGTTCCCATTATGACTTTTCACTTTAAGGGCAAGTTATATTAGGCTCTCACTTTGTTTGACCATCATAGTGTTGTGGGAGGTTTTCCCCTAAGGTTCTTGGGTGAAACCTTAGCAGACGGAAGATTATCTAAGTTAAGAAACACACACACAACCAACCGT
>APFE031469343.1:2114-25265 GCA_000404065.3 Pinus taeda
AAAGATAGATCAATGCCTTATTGTTATTAGTACAACCCCCTTATTATATTGATGTACCCATGTAGTGCCCATATTGTTACTATTTTGCTGCATAGAAGCCCACTATTGTTATTATTGTGCCCTTACATTATTATTGTTATGTCAACTTTGATTATATTATAACCCCTTAGACTCCTATATATAGAAAGGAGGTATTTTCATTTCTATCATCAAAGAATTGTTCATTTGTGTAATGTAAAGGAGGTTGTCCCCTCGAAGAGGCTGAATTGTAAGGCGTTCATTTATCTTTTCTTTATTTTTTGTGATCTGGTTTCATAATAAATGTGAAGATCCAAGGAAATTTTGGATCTCATACACTCTGATGTTTGTGGACCTATGGTAGAGAATTCACTTGGTGGTCATCAATACTACGTAACATTCATTGTTGATCACTCCAAAAAGACTTGGATATACCTCCTAAATTCTAAGGATGAAGTATTTGAGGAATTCCAAGATTTCAAGGAAGAAGTAGAAAATTTGACAGAAAAGAAAATCAAAACCCTAAGATTAGACCATGGTGGAGAATATACTTCCAGAGAACTTGTAGCTTTTTGCAAAGAAATGAGAATTAAGAGGGAGTTGATAGTTCCCTACCATCCTCAACATAATGGTGTGGTTGAAAGGAAGAACAGATCCATTGAAGAATGTGTTATTGCCATGCTACATGACCAAGGCCTTCCCAAGTTCTTATGGGGAGAAGCTTTTGTAACAACAGTATATATACAAAATCAAAGTCCTCACACAATTCTTCACAAGAAATATGCTAATTGTTGATCATATTTGAATTTTTGGATGTCTCATATACATTCACATTCCCAAAGACAAAAGGAAGAAGTTGGACCTGACAAGTATAAAAGGAATATTTGTTGGATATAGTGCTTCATCAAAAACATACATAGTCTACATCAAAGAATAACATCATATTGAAGTAATCAGAGATGTCATTTTTTATGAAAGCATTGCATACAAGAAGTCCAACGATATTCCCATTTATTTTGATGAAAAGAAGAACCTATATTTACTAATGAAGAAGTTTCAAGGCAAGACAAAACTCTAAAACCTACAACTAATCATGAAGAAATTAAAGGACCAAGTGAACCACTGTAGCAAGTCATCATTCTATAAATTCGAAAGAGGCCAACTTGGTTAAGGTCAACTCTACAAGAAGTCGAAGGACATGTAGCTGCAAATGAAATATTCAGAGAAAGTAAGAAGCCTAAGAGATATTCAGGTTATGTAGCTTACATGAAAAAACTTATTGAAGTAGAACCTACCACTTATGAAAAGGCAGTCGAACATCAAGAATGGAAGAATGCAATGCAAGAAGAATATCAGTATATAATGAAGAATGATGTTCAAGAAATTGTTCTTAGAGCTAAATATAAATAATTTGTGACTTCTAAATGGGCGTATAAGATCAAGCATGTAGTTGATGGAAGTGTTGACAAGTATAGACAAGGTTTGTGGTGAGAGGATTCTCTCAACGGGAAGGAATTGATTATGAAGAAAAAATTTCTCCAACAAAAAGATATACAACCGTTAGATCACTCATTTCTATTGTTGCTACTATGGGATGGAACATCTATCAAATGGATGTAAAAACATCATTTCTAGATGGGATGATTGATGGAGAAGTTTACATTGAGAAACCTCAGGGATTCGAAGTTCATGGTAAGGAAACATGTGTTCTCAGGTTGAAGAAGGATCTATATGGCTTGAAACAGGCCCCTAGAGCATGGTATGCTAGGATGGATGCATATGTACTAAGACTTGGTTTCTTCAAAAGTTTTGCATATCCTACTCTCTACATCAAGGTGGTAAAGAATGAACCTGTGATCATACTACTATATGTGGATTACCTACTAATAACAAGTATGGAACATGGTATTCAAGAATGTAAGAAGAAACTTGCAATTGAATTTGATATGAAGGACCTTGAACTAATGCATTACTACTTGGGACTAGAAGTATGGCAGAAACCTGGTGAGATCTATCTTGGTCAAGGGAAATATGTGATCAAGATAATGCAGAAGTTTTGTATGATGGATAATAAATCGATGACAACTCCAATTATCACTAATTTGAAGAAGTTAAGGAGTTAAAATTCAAGCCTTCTTGATCCAACATCCTACCAGTAGTTGATTGGCTCCTTGATGTACCCTATGAACACCCGGCAGAAATATGTTTTGCAGTAAACATTGTTAGTCAATTCTAGATGGATCTAAGGCATGGTCATTGGATAGCAGCCAAACATATTTTGAGAAATATTTGTGGGACTATACATCATTGTGTGAGATATGTTAGTAATGAGATACAATTATTAAGCTACACAGATTTAGATTAGGGAGGTAGTGATGCAGATGGAAAGAGCGCAATTGGTGGATATTTTAGTTTGGGATCTTCTATTATTTCGTGAATGAGCAGGAAACAAGATTAAGATGCATTGACCAGTGCTGAAGCCAAATATATAGCAACTAGTGAAGTTAGTAAATAAGTTATTTAGCTCTATAAGTTGCTTATATATTTGTTTAAAGGACCTTTAGACCCTACCACTATATATTGTGACAACCAGAGTTGCATAAGGTTGAAAAACGACCTAGTTTTTCATGTTATGACAAAGCATATCAATAATAAGTACCACTATATTAGAAGCTTGGTACAGGATGGGGTCATGAAGCTATAGTACATCTCTACAGACAAACAGGTACCTGACACAATGACGAAGTCTCTTCTAAACAAGAAGCTTGAGTATTTGAGAGACAATCTTAGACTTATGGATATTTCCTCCCTGGTTGAGAGGGAGTGAGGATGGACATTGTATTCTCAATGTGTCATGCATTAGGTCAGGACTAATAGTCGTAAGTCTAGTGAATGCATTGTTAAGGAGAATGGAGTATTGGATAATCATCTAGGACTCCTTAAGGAATGGTATCCAAGATAGGAGTAGTCTTGAGGACCGATACACTTTGAGGATAAGGTGGGGTATCCAAGGTAAGAGTAGTCCTAAGGAGGACTAATATTGTTTGAGGATTGGGAATCGAAGATAAGAATAGACATATAAGGACATACTTGGTGAACATCTGGATGGGGTATGTGTCTTGAGAGGCGATGGTGGTGTCCAAACATATGCCTCCCAACATTGTGCTCTAATCTAGTGGAGAGTTAGAGCATTTCAATCAAGGCATTGTTATTTTGTAATTGAAAATGTTGGTTATGATGATGATTCTTGATGATGCTTATCAATCTGAATTCTCCTTATGAGATTATCTCAATTTGAGTATCCTTGTATCTTGTTGTGTAATTATGAATACTTCCCTAGTTAAGAGGGAGTGTTGAAAACATAACTAGGTTTGGTCTTCATAATTATCATTTTACAAGTATCATTATGTGTTTCATGTAAAAGAAAAAAGAAGAAAAAGGAATATTATTATTATTATTATATTCAAAGCATATTCTTCATGCTTCTAGGGTTTATTGAGTCTAAAAGAAGATTTGTTATTTGTCCAAATCACATTTGGACTATTTGTAAGAAAGAAAAAAAAAATATTTTTAGTCAAAAAGAGTCATTTTGTCACCATAATACGAAGTCGACTCCACTTGACAAGTTGGCCTTGAAAAGGCACCTATTCGACCTACTGGATAGCTATAAAAGGAAGATACCTCGACCTCATTTGACACTCACTCACACACATCGATATTTGTGTAAGATAGAAGAAGAAATAGAGTGAAGGCCAAGGAGAGAGAAGAAGAATCCAAGGAAGAGAGAAAAATCAAATTGACTTGTTTCTATTCACACATGCAAAGGTGTTGGGGAAAATCTGTGAATTACAGGGTCGAAATTTATTTTTTTGTTCACACATGCGAAGGTGTTGAGGAAACTCTATGAAGTTGTAGGTCCAAAATTTTTGTGCTTGAAGATGTTTGACCAACTTTGATTATTTTTTACTTTGTTCTAGTTGGAGGCGATCTAAAGGAGGTTTAACTTGGTTCCTTGTGGAGGTCTTGGTCTTGGGTCTTGGATGTCTCACTTTGATTTGATTTTATAAGAAGATAAGTTATTTGGGTTTTCCCCCTTATGGGGTTTTGCCTAGATTGGAGCCTACATCATGTGTTCTTTGTCTTTTGTGGTCTTCATGCATTTCATATTTTGGTAATTTCTTGATGAAGAAGACATAATAAAAGTAATAAAAGCCAACATACATTCACAAATAATTATCAAGAGGAATCGACCCTAATCTACTAGCATATTTATTTCTCAACATTTAGAGTTAATGAAGTTGGAAACATATTTGTGAAGGAAAAGTATATGTCAAAGCTTGAGGAAAAAACAAAAAGAAATTGTAAAATTAGATTTAAAAAAAAAAAAAACAAAATTCCTAAATCAACAAAAATATTTTAGTGGCAAATTATTTAAACATTATAGCGTTAATTATAGGTTTGCAACACTATAAGTAATCTAAAACTAACTTTTGTTTACTGTTATTTTACTATATCAAAAATAATTGTACTTCTAATGCTTAATGTCTTACACTAAACAATTGAACCTTGATATTATACACAATATTAAAGGACCGTTATTTTAAGAATGGTGCTTTCCTCACGAATCTTGGTGTCAATTTTTCAGCATACTTCGGAACCCCATTTCCCACCAATGGACACCATATTTTATAGATCCCCTCTTGGAAAGGTGTGGTTCTCTCTAAGGCACCTCCTACAAACAAGGTATTTGATGAGTCTTCATAGCCCAGGTCAAAAGTGTGTATAGTTCCACAAATGGAAAGTGGATAATTTAAGAAATCCTTAACTTTTCTTTTACTTTCTCGGTGTTAGTTCTCTTGTCATCCAAGCTTTAACCTTCTTCTCATCCTAACTTTCCTTGCACAGATTAGTTTTATATTTATTTTGAAAAATGATGCCCAAATAATAACCACCAACAAAAAAATATTCATGGAAATATTCCGTATATACACAGTTGGATGTATATGCACAGAGATTCAATTGTGTATATACTACCATTAATATTTGCTACTTGTGCTTATTGTTTGCTTAAACAATAAGCATTGAGTAGTACAACATTAATAATAATTTATTGTGGATACACATCATGAGATATGAACATTTCACATCCAAAGATGTATGTCTCAAGATATATTAATGTTAATGTTTCACTGTGAAGTGATTATTGTTTTTGCAAGTTATACCTCACACTTGTAGTAATCTTGTACAGACCAATTTTTGTTAATAGATTGCCTAGTATGCTATTGATTTTTGGTTTTATCATTGTGCAAGCATGGATGTGAACTCTTCCCTCATCATGAGGGAAAATTATATAACAACAACAATGTGTGTAAACTCATTTTCCTTGAAGATGATTCAAGGATTCAGTAAAAACGAAATGCATTGGTGAAAAAAAAATTATGGTCTAATAAACCAAAAATCAATAACATCATCTCTCTTTATGCCTCCATTCTAATACACTATACATTTTACAATTAACATACAAGAAAAAATGCATAAACGACTAACAAAATTGTAAATTTGAAAAGAAATAGGGAAAAAATTGCAAAAAGTAATTGATAGCATAAGTTATTGTAACTAAGATAAAATGAATACTATGATATTTCAAAAATTGTATTTCCATGATTTTGCAACTACTATCAGTTATTAGACTATCATTCTTTAGGGATATGCCTTATATATGCTAAACAAAAAAATCAAGTGGCAAGTTGACTCTTGCACTTGGCTTGTTAAGCCGCAGTAAAGTCCTTCGCACCACATATGTTTTTGAATAGTGTAGCCTAGCGGCATTGAAATATCGCTCATAGGAAAAAGATTAATTGTTGGAAATATTAAGAAAAAGACCCATAATTAGAAAGATACTCATTAAAGAAGAATTTAAGTTTTGAATGGAAGGTTGATCACATCTCTATAGTGTCAATGATTTCAAGCAATTGAAATGGTTGATCAAAAAAGAGAATGCGACCTC
Organism: Pinus taeda; assembly: GCA_000404065.3. Lineage (NCBI taxonomy): Eukaryota > Viridiplantae > Streptophyta > Pinopsida > Pinales > Pinaceae > Pinus > Pinus taeda. Next base: position 8,140 of record APFE031469343.1, read on the forward strand.
ATTTTAAATTTTGGGATACTAAACAATCTCTTGGTGTAAAGTCAAGGTTTCTTAGGGAATGATATTTTTAAAAGAATTAAAGGAAGGAAGTTTCTTCAGGAGCATCATGTGCCATTTAAAAAAATCAAAAGAAAGAATAATACAATATGGTTTTAGCTCCCTTTTTTAATACCTCTGCTATTAGATCTTCATTTGCTTCATCATTTATGAACATGGTGAAGAAGGAAATCATTTTGGTTATCTTTGCTATGTGGGTCATTGGGGGATCTTGTAAAGTTTTTGGAAATTTACAAAAGTTAGATCTTCCAGGCCTTGAATTCCCTCATTTGCATTCCATCTTCCTTGTTTATTTCCATATTGTTTCAGTGCTTTGCATATGCATGATTTTTTTTTGTATTCGCATCTCCCTCACTGAGTTAGGTTGCCCTACTTTTCTTTTACCATTACTTTCATCCCATCCCACCAAGTTCTTATTTTTTTCCTTTGAATTTCTAAGTTTGTTTTTATTCATCTCTGTAAATACCTCAGTAAAATTATGGTGTAAGAATAAGGATATTTACAATTTTAACTTTTTTGAAATTATTATAGAATTGAAAGATAGTTGAGCCTTTAGTATCATCATTGTAACGTCTCTAGTCTTATATGATTAGGGACATACACTTGTCTTCTAACCACTCATGATTGAATTTCAAATGGACAGGATGTCCATTTCAGCCTTTTCTATTTGTTTAATGAAGTAACAAGTTAGCATAGATTTCATAGTGAATGGTGCCCATGTTTTGAACTTTAAAATTTTTCTCCTTGAAGAGGGACAAATTTTTCTACCGTTAGATGATCAAAACTCGTACAAGTAATTAGGGGGCATACGGTGAAAGAAGATCCCTAACCATGCTAGTTAAAAGTATAATGTAATCTAGTGACATCAAGTAGCAATGTCTTCCACATTCACATAGTCTTCCACATTTTTGTATACACTTGTCCTTAACCAGGTCATCCTACTTTTATCAGGGATACCAGTTTCACTTTGAGCAGCTAATGGTTTCTTGAAAGGTGTTAAGTTGGTATTAGAGGGAAGTCAATACTAATATTGAATCTTTTAAAATCTTACACAGGAGATTGATTTATTTGATATTCAGTCCTTTGATCCAAAGCTTGGGATAACTTTGCAAGAAAGGGATGCCTTTATTTGTAGAACGCAGTTCCTAGAATAACTGATTGATGATGATGGGAAAGAATTATCTGATTTACTATTTTACAATTTGAAAGTTGATGATCTCAACATATAATAAATCATGTATGACAATTCAGGAGTAAATTTTTTGAGGATTTCATGTAGCTCCTTTATTGGTAAGATGGTAAGTAACGAGTGCTTCTATTGATAGATAGATTGGTGCATATTTCTTAGTTTGAATTTATTATGCATTAAACTCTTTTATGAGTTTTGGTTTTCTTGTCATGTTGATTGATTTCTATTCCTTTTCAGATGTCAAAAGTTTTATCATGACGAATGCAACTCTTTTTCGTGTCTTATACGCTTGCTATTACAGTGTTCTATTTGACTAGGTTGTCTAACTAAGATTCTTGTTTCACTCCACTTGTCACTTGCCACAAGTCTCAAACTTTGTGAGGTCATACTATTGTATCATCCCTGGAACTCCCTCTTCTAGAAAGTAGGGAACCTACTAAGAATAGCAACTCTCTCCAAACTATGCAAAAAATTGTCTCAATCATGATTCAATCAAGCCTGAGGCTACTCATCCTAGGAACCAATCTGCAACATGTATCCATATATGTATTTTGAATTCTAACTAAATGATATATGCTAGTATTTAATCCTCTAAATTTACAAGGGGTAAACTTTAGCGGTTAATACACTTTGAATTTAGTTGCTTTGCATGATTATTGACTGCTGATAATTTTGTATGTTTTGCATATGAATTTGCCTATAATCCAGGATAGGTTAACTATCATAGGCCAACACTCTGCTCTTCTATGTAGTGTTTCATAGTATCTATTTTCATGAAAATCATATATTGTCCTTATTGTTTGGTTTATTCCGTGCTCTAGGAAAATGTGCAAAAAATTAAGAATTTAACAATTTCATTGACCTTTAATATACCCATTTGTTGTTTAGTGAGTTGTTTTAGAAGAATTCAATCCCTTCGTGTAGGGAATTGGTGTAACAACCCCTGGTTGATTATCCATGTAAATAAAATTAAACCAAGGTAATGGGACATGTATTCCAAGTTAAATGGTGGGTAAACATTATAGTGGACATCACTTGTGGTTTATTAATGGCTATGGAAATTGGCAAAGGCATTGACAAAAGCAAAGAGGAAATAAATATAATTTAATTATGAGAAATAAAGGAAAATAAGAGAAAAAGGAGATGAAGAGACACAAATTTGCATGCAAAGGAAATTAGAGTAAATTGAAGGAAAAAGGAAAGAAAAGGGAAAAAGGAAAGGAAGAGGAAGAGACTGGACATCAATGATAAAAAGGCATCACAAAAACAATTCATAGCTTTTGTTAGTTCTAGCTTTGGTCAGTTTAGTTTTAGCTCTCTTCTTCCATGCACTTACACTCTTTCACACTTAGAGGATTCTTGGAGTATTATAGCATTCACTTGGACTTGACGAAAGTAAGCAAAGAACAAACAAGGAATTGGAGGACAGTGGAAAAGAAGGTTGGATCAACAACTACAACAAGGATACTTTGCAAGTAACAGGTTGCATGTGTGATTTCCTTGTTGGTTTCTGGATGCATGGTACTTGCATGTTGTTCATTGGTTATTTTGTCGTCATTGGCATGGGATTTGCCTGAATTAACAGTGGTTTCAGCCTTGCCTTACCACTTCCTGGATAGCCATGGTGTTGTGGGTGCCTTGTGTTGGTTTAACCTTTGGATGGCCAATTGAATTTGGATCCCGGTGAGGTGCTCTCAAGAAACCAAAGGTTAAGGGTGGATATGGGTTTTCTCCTAGAAGTCTTGATAGATGGGTGGAGACAGGAAAATTCCTTTGGATGTGATAAAGAAATTTGAAGGCATCCAAGCTTGTTTTGGTTTTAGTGATTTCTAGATTGGTTAGGTGAAATCACTATGGTTGATGGTTGAGATGGTTTTGCCTCTGGAAGCCCTGGATGGTTCTATTTTGGTTTGACCCATATAATCCTACATTCATGCTTTGAATATGACACAGGGGTGATTGGCTCAAAGATAGATTTGGTTTATCCCAATCTATGGTCGGGCGATACGTGGAAGTCCCTAACTTGGTTTGTTTTTGTATATGTTAATAAAAGTTATTTTCTTATTGTGACCTATGAGCACTTGTATTGATCATTGAGTTGATTTTATGGTTGATTTCCATGGATTCTACTATCGTTATATGTTGGTTACGCTATAAGGAAATTACCTTCTAGCAGAGGTTATAATAAGGTTTTTAGTGTTATATAATTAGCAAAAACTATCAAAAAAACCTCCAACATCCGTTTGTGGCAGCGAATTTTTTAGTGGAGATGATAATAGAACTTCATCACAACTAAAAAAATTTAGGCATCTAGAGGCTTTAGCATGTGTATTTTGTAGTGTGTTTAATGGGAAAAAACATTGGTGCGCTAACACTATAAAAGTATTAGTATTGTAAATTTAAATAAAATCAGCAGCAGGTTGAATGCAAACAACATCGGTGCCTAGAAAGTATACCTCCTCGGTGCTTATGTATTAAACAAATGCCCGGTAAGTACCTTTTAGGAACCGCACCGATGCAGGAAAAAAAATTGCAGACCTAGTGCTTTTATTTAAATTTACAGCATTGATGCTTATGTATCATAAAAAACGTGTTAGTGCACTACTAATATAAAAGAACCGGTGTTATTAATTTGAATAATGCGTTGGGGGTGGAAACCTATTTTTGAGCAGCGAGGTGTTGGTGCTATGAAAGCATCAGTGCTTTAAGAATTACAATGCACCAGAGTGTTAAATGAAAACGATGTCGCTGCTTGAATAGTATAACGCCTTGGTTCTCATTTTTTTCGAACGCCCCGACATTGTAATGTTCAGAAAAGGCATCGGGTCGTGAAAATAGTCTTTCCCCGTCGGTGCTTTTACATAATATAATGCACCAGTGCATATTTGTTTTACAGACACACCAAGGTTTTTTTATTATTATACAATTTTTACAGGAAATACCGTTTTTTATTATTATAAATATCATTGTTGAAAAATTTGTATTTGGAGCGATACGTATTAATATATGATACCTCAATATCCATTTTATTTTTTTTAGAAACATCGACCTATGATATTTTAATTATTGTGATTTTTTAAATCCATTATTCATCGAAAAATCGACATATATCTTATAACAATATTAATATAAATTATTTTTTTAATAGTGCATATGTATATGATGTTTGGATTAATTTATTATATGATTAGATTTCGCATCTCTTCATTATAATATTTAATCATCCATACATTTAATTAGTGGTGTAACATTTCATAGTGACATTGGACAACGCAATAAATAAGTTAATGTACTTTATTATATATGAATAAAATATTCTTTGTCATACAAAATGAGATAGTTATTGGTAACCCCTCGTCTTTCAATTTGGACACTATGTCCATTACATTAAACAGAATGTTTGATTTTTACAGACAATTATTTCAAAAAATACAACAACTTGCATTGATATCCAAATAGATCATCATTCTTTGTTGGAATTGTTGTCAGTACTACTCGAGCTACTTCCATAACTTGGTTTATTTGGACGGATGTTTTGTCGATTGCATCGATTGTTTTTGTCTTCTTCTTGTTCCATTGGCAAACATAAAAATAAAGTGTAATGAGTGTATCTACATTGGTGAGAATAATGAAAATTGAAATAAATAATATGCATCAATGTAAATAGAATAGCAATGTACCATAGCAAGAATTGACTTGTGAACTGTAGACATGGTTTCAAAAACCAAGTCTCATGCCTTGTTGCAATAACCTTTATGTTGGCGTAGTTCCATACTTTGTTTCCTACAAGTTTCATAGATTTAATAGAAAGGATTTTTTTGTTCTATTAATTATAAACTCAGAGAAGTAAAACAATATAGATACTTACAAAATCCATAATTATTTTTTGATATGATAACATATACTCACAACCCATATTTAACCCAATGTCAATAAATTCTTCTAATGGCTTTTCTTTGTATGTTAACACCTATTTGAAGACATTCAATGATGGTTGTTGTAAAACAACTGAAAATATAAGAAAATGAAATATTAAGTTCTTATGAGGAAATATTAACAATTACTCACAAACTTTGATATCGACCCTTCTTTTCTTTTTCGTGTTGTTTTATGTATTGAATGGGTTCCATTTTGTCTTCTTTCTGCAAGAAAATACTTGAAAATTAATATTTAATGTTAAATTATTTGTTTATATGTACCTAATAGAAAATTCTATGGTTACATACATTTGAAGCATGTAGTTGTTGAGATGGCTTCTCCTATGATGCAATTATGTCCATTTCTTTGACCATCTCCTTATACACATTTTTGGACATTCCTAATGTGTTGGATATCATTTCGTTTATCCTTTGGGATTTTCATAATCTTCTTGCAAAAGTAATAAATTATTTTTATATTGATATATGAAAACTAAATATAGCAAAATTGATATTAATAATTGAATGCTTTGTAGCAATATATACATATAATTCCAAAAAAACATTTTAATTAGGAAGATTACTTTTTGAATGATCTTTTTTGTTGTTGTATGTTTTTGTTGTTGCAAGTCTCACATGTCTCATTGACCATTGCTCTGGAAATGCTTTTTGTAGTTTTAATATAACTTGGTTCTCAGATTCATTGGATTGATTTTTGTATTGGAAGTGGAAACTATGCGTATACGCTCATTCCATTATATCCCTCATAGTTCTGTAAAAAAAATCCCCTTTTCATTAACCTCCAGCACCACTCAAGATGAGCTAAGGATCATTTCATCGTCATTTACATATTCTATAACTATTTTTTCTTAGAACAACATTCTTTTCCTTCATTGTTGGTTTCTGTAGAGCATTAAACATATGTGAATTAATAGACTCCTTGAAAAATGTTATATAATATTCTTTAGTATATTATTAATGAACATTCAAAGAAAAAAAAATCATATTGAATAATATTTTTTCATTCATTTAATTCATCCTTCTGCAATTTTTCCTTCAGGATTTTACGCTCTTCTACACTTAGATTAGAAATAATCTTATCGAGCTTCCTCATTTTGTGGTTATGCATGACACACACTAATCAATACATATTAGTTAAACTTACATAAAGTTCAAACCTATTAATTTTGTAAAGGATTTACAAAGAACTTGTCTTTTCAATTTTTTTTTTATATGTTATCATTGTGTTGATCAGTGTTTTTGCCACTTGACAACTTCTTAGACACATTTTTTTAATAATGTAATTAATCTGAAAGACAATCTCACTATCAATATAAAGCTTGTACCATTAAATACAAAAGCCATTAAATATATTTAATAACTAAATCACTTAATTTTAAGCCAAAAAGAGCTCTAGAAATTAGTGTGATTATGTGAACAAAACACATCAGCACATTTAATTCAGTTAACGCGCTAGACATTTAATTATTAAGCACCGATCATGATTTTTTTAACTTTAAATTATGACATCGGTGCAATATGTAATGATAGAAGCATCGCCATCACAGTAAAAATGAAAACAAGAAAATAAAAACTTTTTTTTGACTTAATGATGTTATTTGTCATAGGTGTTCCGGTGCGTTATATAAAACATGGGGCATCAATGCGTTATACTTTAATAAATGCATCAGGAATTCAATTAGTGAGAACTTACAGCAAAAATTTAATTTATAAAAAAAAAGCATTTTGATTTGATGGTGCTATTTGACATAGGCGTCTCGGTGCTTTATATCAAACATGAAGCACTGGTGCCTTTTTTAAACCACAGCACACTGGTAAATAGAAGTCGTTTTTTAGAAAAACAGGTAGGCTTGATAGGGTTTGGATCCCATTCAACAACTGGTCCCCATGCTTTACATGTGAAATGCCTTATATATAGTAATACATAAACCCCTTAAATCTAAAAATCCTAAAATGAAAAACCCTAATTCTGAAGTGGTAGAGGCATTCAAGCCCTAAGGTGAAATTTTGCAGTCACATGAGTAAGAATAAGCATAGGTTTAAGGTAAGTATTGACTTTTTTCTTCTGAATTTTAATTAAATATAAATAGGAATAGAGATTGTAAGAAAATTTATTAGTAAAATCAATATAATTTTTTTTATGCAAGGTTTTTATTATTTTCTGAATTTTAATTAAATATAATAGAAATTGTAAAATTCATTTTTAGCAAAATCAACTATAAAAAATAAATTTTTAACTATGTAGGCGTTTGAGTAAATCACCATACATTTCAAACTCTGATCTTCTGAATAGTTGATCTAATGTTCCAAAGTATTTTGCTGCTCCACAGTGCTCCCAGTGTGTCTCTCTTGCAAATCTCTTTTTTAATTAAATCTAACAGAAATTGTAAAAAAAAATTATTAGTAAAATCAACATTAAAATTTAAAAATCTTACTATGCAGGGTTTTGTGTGAATCACCATACCTTTCCACTTCTAATCTTCTAAATAGTTTTGTTGTTCGAAAGTATTTTGTTGCTCCATAATGCTCCCAATTTGTCCCTTTCCCTTGAAATTTTGGGAAAATAATGAAATGGTGAATAACTTCTTACTATTTAAAAAACTTTTTGAAATTAGATTTTGAAAAATCATTTACTATTGATTTTTCAATTTGAAAAAAAATAATCATGGTTTTCTTTAATGAATATCGTTGTGCTTCAGAGGAAAACACGCTGGTGTGTTTTTGTGTGACGTGCACCAGTTAATATAACTTATCAGTGCACTAAATTTTTATAATGCATCGATATGATAGAATTCCTTTTTTTATTTTCGAAAGCCCAGAAATTGGTGCGATTATTTGTGAAACACATTGGTGAGATGAGTTTTATAAGGGCACCGACATGATAGAATTCCTTTTTTATTTTTGAAATCCCAGAAACGGTGCGGTTATTATTTTAACGCACCAGTGTACTCTTTATAGAAACACATCGGTGTGATTAGTTTTAGAAGAGAATTGATACTATAGAATTTATTTTCAATTTCGAAATCCTAGAAATCGATGCAGTTATTACAATAATGCATCAGTGTTATTATTATTGAATGCATTGGTGCGTTGAAATTTACAAGAACACCAATGTGCTTTAAAAGTTATTTGAATTCTTTTTTTTCACATAAAATGGCATATAATCTCAAATTATCCTTTAGTATGCATCCACATGAGTTACAGTGATTCGTAGTATACATTTTTTGCTTAAAGTCGCCTTATTCTTGAAAAATGGTTTGAAAACTATATTGAAATTCAAGTTGTGGTTATATGGTTCTTGAAATTAATTTGAGGTATGTACACAAACTATTATTGTTGAATTTTCTCAAATGCAGGGAGAAAATATCATAATACCAAATGGTCAATTGTTCATGTTCCATCTCATTCCATATTGCTCAAAGTCCTTCGCAAAGTTCTCCCTTTCCATCTCCAATAAGTTCACATTTTATTTATATTTCGATTATCTAATTGAATTATTTTTTTTTATCCATGACAATTTAAATAAAAATATATCCAAATTTGTAGGACCCTAGTTCAAAATCGAGTTCAGATGTAGAAAATATTCCTCTATTTCAAAAACGTTGGAAGCTCTTATTAGGAGCAGCATATTTCAAGCAGTTGGTAGACGAAAATGGACAGTCGCTTCACCCTGCCAATTGGAACATCGCATCTTCCAGCAGCAATCCTAGGTCAGAGATGATAATAACTATTTGGTATAATGTAATTTCAACAAACTAATTGCATTGTGATTACTAATATAATTGAAGTACTAATGTTCAATATTTTTTGAAATTAGGATTATAGTGATGACGAGTGACCCACCTACCAACTTCCAGAGCACCCCACTACAATGTGAAATAGAGAGAAGCCTACATTAAGAGAAAAAATCAGAAAAGAAGCATATAATGAATGGTTGAATCAACCACCTATTCAACTCCCACTACATCCAAATTCACCAATTAGGAATGGCTACAACAATAGTAGTTCTTCATCACAAGTTGCAAATGGAGGCAATCAAATAGAGGTTGTAAGTATGGATGATTACTTATGGGATATGACTACCATGGAGGCAATATTGTTAGATGCATCCCTTAATGATGAGCTAGCAGATGATGCCCATATTACTGATACCTTATTTGAAAGCTTAAAATATGCTTCCACCACCCCTATCTTCAGACCTAACAGCCAGTCAATCTACCCAACTGGGGACAATGATGTTACTGTACAACTTGAAAGCAAATTTTGCATGTCGAATGCATGTTTCTCAGTAATATTGAGGTAATTGACCATGATCAATTCCCTTATATTTTGAGATCAAATCTTGTCACAAAATGAACATTAAAAATGGTTGATTTTATGAATGTTAAATATTGACATTGTACATTTATAGTGCCCACCAACAATAGGTTATTCAAATATAAGGTTCTTTTGAGTGATAATGTATTTCCTGGTAGCTGCAAAGTATGTTAATCAGTTTTTGAAAATGTTGGGTGTTGAGTACATATCATATCATGCATGTTTCAATGAGTGTATTCTATATAGAGGAGAATATGAAAACAAAGAGATATGTACAAAACGTGGAAATGATAGGTACCATAATAAAAAAAAAGGGTAAATCACATGGTCCTTCTCATAAGATATTGAAGCACAATCCTAAAATCCCAAGGATTCAAAGGTTCTTTTGTTTCAAAGAATTAGCAAGGATGGCATGCCTCACACATAAGTGACTCGGGAGTTATGTGAATCCTAACAGATTCAATAGCCATGAAGCATATAAAGGATACATGGCCCGAAAAAATCAAGGATGAAGTACAAAGTCTACAATTCAGCATATCCATGGATGGTGTTAACCCATATTCCCTTCAAAACACCAACTATTATGTTTGGCCTATAGTAGTGATCAATAACAATATCCCCCCATGGTTGTCCGTGAAGAATGAACATCTTGTGTTAACTCTCATAGTCCTTGGTAGAAGACAAGTGAAGAATATTGATGCCTACTTACAACCATTGGTAAATGAATTGAAGGAATTATAGGAATAGATACATGTATACAATGTATCAAGACCCATTGCAACAAAGAGGAGTTTTATGTTGTATGACATATCTGTTTACACCATACATGATTATCCAATCTTAGGAGTTTTCTTTGGTAAATTACATGTTTATTGATTTGTTTATATATGTAACAATATTGTTTCACTGCATATTAATTTAATTTGTTGGAATTGTTTCGATGTTCATGATCTCTAACGTGCCCTGTATTATACAATAATTTTGTAGGTCTTGTAACAAAAGGGTATCATGGATGTAAATGTTGTGGACCTTCTCTAAAGGCTAGGTGATCCAACCACCTATAAAATCCAGTGTATAACTGCTCTAGGGTATTCCTCCCAAACCAACACCCTTACAAAACAACAACATCTGCTTTGAATGGTAAATCAGAGAGAACCCAAAGGCCTTCAATACTGACACGATTGAATAGCTTAGAGGATATGACAGAGAGAAGGAGAAGGAGATTACATAAATGTTTGATTCAAATGGGGAGCATATGTTCGATGATCTATAATTCTTCGACACCTATGTTGAGAAATTACCCACTCGGATGGAAAGGAAATTTGTCTTTTATGAGCTCCCTTATTGGGAGCATCTTAAGATTGCCCACTTAATAGATCCCATGCATATATTTAAAAATGTTTCATATTATTTATGGAGGCACATATCATCGAAATAAAATGACACATTGGTTGCTAGGAGAGATATTATTTATTCAAAAATTAAAAAGAAACAATGTCCAAGACAAGAAAGTAGAGGAGAGGTTGGTCCCACTTGGCCTTTCATAGAAGGTGATGTCCCATGGATTTTAAACAAAGATGATCTTTATTTGGCAAAGGAATTTATAATGGGTGTGAGGGTGCCTTCTTTATATGGTTCTCCACTACGACGTTGCTTCACTACGGAAGACCATGTGTTAGGGTTGAAATCACATGACCATTTGAACCTTGTAAGAGTGTGTATGTTAAAAAACATGATTTTATTATTTTTTATTATTTTTATGCAATGGGATAAAATATAATTAATTTTTGTATGTGTTTACTTTGTAGTGTCATTATCTTTAGTGTGTGTGTAGGTGTGTAATCCATCACTTCCCTGAAGACCTACGACGAGCCATATCTAAATTATATGCATTTGTATGTTGGATCACATCAAAGAAAATTCATATGGCTAGCATTCCATGATAGCGTCAAGACATAGCTGAGATTGTTTGTGTGTTTGAGAAGGAACTGCCAACGAGTTTCATGGACTTGCAGGTTCATCTTCTAATTCACCTAGTAGATGAGGTTGAATTAGTTGGGGTAGTTTCTTGTCATTGGATATTCTTCATAGAGAGGTACATGAAGAAATTGAAAAGTTTTGTTCGATAAAGGGAAAAACCTGAGGGGTATATGGCAGAGGTGTACATGTCGTATGATTCTTTCTATTATGCCAGTGAGCACATCAAACATATCGACAACACACTAAGTGTGGTAATTTGGGACAATGAAATGGATCAAGACAAAAGAGAAGCGGTGCTTCTCCAAATGAATGGAAAAAGGTGCATGATAAAGAGTAAGTGACTTGTCATTTGTCAAATTTTTACACGGTAACTATTCACACCGAACTTCATAATTAATGTAATATATTTTGATCTCATACGTACTATATATGTTGGTTTGATTTCATTAGTGAATTATGAAATTGAAGCAATCAACAAATTCATTCTTTACAATTCAGAAGCAACACAGTTGTAGGTCATATTATACGAACAGAAGAGGAGGAAATGGGATAGTGACATGAAAGAATTCAAATGGTTGAATGGTAGAAGCGTGCCTTATCCTAGTCATTTAAAAGAAAATATGTCAATGACATGCCCTAATAGTTGGTTCGTTGATCAAGTCAGAGAGAAAAATAGTGCATATGGTCATTACCCGCATGCTAGCAAGGATGCACTAAACATAGGGATTGGGTGCAACAACTCACTAATAATCTCTTTCTGTATATTTTTAACTTCATAATGCACATTTAAATTGTAACACTTATATTTTATATTTTAATTATGTTCGAGTTATTAGACACATGACACTGTGATTTTTTCACTTTTTTATATGTGCATTTGTTCCCATCTGTGTGGGCATATGGACACCAAGTTCACCCGAAGGATGTCAATGATGGATGCATGACACATTAGTGTGGAGTGGAAGTTGAGTTTAACTAATCTATTCGTGCTAGCCACCGCGAACAAAACCTAATACAGGGGACGTTAGGTTACATCAAAAATATACAAGAGATCATTGAAGTGGAATTATGTTCATTCCAATGTGTTATTTTTAGGTGGTGGGACACCTTTGATCGAAATAATGTAACGGAAGATCGCGATAGTGGATTGATATATATCAACTCTAGAAAGATGTGGAATGAAGCTAGGAAGCCTTCTGTTTTCCTCAAACACTGCAACCAGGTGCTTTTTTACCCAGATGTGTTAGATAAGGATTGGTGGTTCGTATTAAGAAACGACCCTAGATAAAAACATATTTTTTTAGAATGACATTTTTATCATGCCAAGCGAGGAAGATAATCAGGGTGATGACAACGGAGTGTGATATGTACTTGTGTTATTTCATCATTTATACTATTATGGTATGTTTTAGTTTCCTTTATTTCGCTAATTATATTGTTTTTTGTTCATATTTTTGGCATTTTATATAATTGGTAAGATTCACAGATGTTTTTACACACTTTTTTCAAGTGGAAACATTTTTACACTTAAAACTAACTATTTCCAATTATGTAATTTACAATTTAAAAATTAAAATTTTAACATATTTGTTTAATTTGTTTAATTCTAATTTATAGTAGACTTCTTCTATAGGCTTTGGCTATACACCATGATGCATCAAAATATTGTAATTCTAAGCATGAGTTATCAATTTTGTACTATTTTTCCATACTTTTGTGACCCCAAACATATATTTCTAATATAAAACATTTTCTACTCTAGATGATGTAAAAGTCCATTTTGAATCCTAAAAGTGAGCACTCCATTAAGAATGCTTATTATTACTCTGTTTTTTTTAGATATCAATCTAATTATACTCATTATCTCCTTTCTCAAATGACATTGTATCAATCTAAAATAACTCACAAAATGATAATCGAAAATGGAGAAGGAAAACCATATTTGTGTTATATATGTGTACTAAAATGCCTACTACAACCATCGTCTTTTCAACATAGTAAAATAATCTCCCTTAATTTCATTATGCAACATAACTTCATATATATAAATGTTTAAAACATGGTATAGAATATCTATGATAATAAGGATTCAAGGTGACAATCATTCTCAAATAGGAAAATGTGAATAATATCCTAAAAATGTGAAAATAAGGAAATTTGGAAACATAACATTGAATATTTATTCTAGAAAGGTTCACAAGAGAACTTCATGATTTCAATAAAATAAGTCGATTCTTCCCTACTTGACATAAAATGGTTGAGATGAAGGAATGAAAGAGAATGAATGTATAATTAGATGTTAGATACTTAAAAGTTTATTAATCATTTCAAATGTTTTTTTCCTCGGGTTTATATCAAAATCAATATAAATCATGTAGTGATAAATCTATGAGGACTTTAACAATGAAAAATTTGTGTATTAATATGTAAGATTAAATTCTTGACATGAGAGGTAAACTCATGTTTACATTATTTAAATTTTAGTTCTTGCAACATTAAGTAAACTAAAAGGAGGTCTTGTCTACATGTGTCAAATGTTGATTACATCTTTTTATGGACCATATATAAGAGAAACAAATGGGCTTACATGGATCCATGAGAGGTTTTAATTGTTTCTTCATGGATAATTGAAGATTTTTTACTTTTCTTTTCAATGGCAGTTATCAATAAAAGTTGAATTAATAAATATTTTATGGCTAAGAATTAAATGATAAATAGTGTGATGTGATTAAGAGGCATATGTTTGACTTTCTAATAGACTTGGTGATGCATTTTTCTTTCCAATTTAGATTATGTAAAAAAGAATATTTATTTTTATGTATTTAAAAGTAAATTATTTAAAGTAGACATGTCTTTATCATTGTAAACATGATGTATTAGCTAAGAGAAATGTTGGAAGTAATGCTTCTATGTGTTGTTGTGAGTTGTCATTGTGAGTTCCCAAGCGTCAATCTAGAACTTGTTGTTTCCTATGTATGAGTTGTAGTCGTGATCTAAATGTATCAAAGTCAGTGATTTATGTCTTATATATGTGTAACTATTGTGATCAATAAAGATATAACAGTGTGTTTGGTGTTGTATGTAATCACTCTTTGATCTCTCAATTTTTTTTTGTCATGGTATCAGAGCTAGTTCATCCTTGACTCTCTCGTGAGAGGGGCTGAGACCATGAAATTTTAGCCATGATACCCATTTATACATAAATTAGTTTAATAGAGTGTTTGGTCTATTATTTTATTTGTGTGTGGATTGTGGATAGTTGAATGAAAATAAGAATTGTGAAGATCTAGTGTTGTTGTTGTTGTGTGAAGTTTCATTGTAGACAAATATTTGTAAAAGAAGAGCAGATATGCTTGTGAAGAAGTTGGATTAGCATAGATTTGGTTCGATATAGTGTGGATCTACAATTGAGAGCAATTTCTACATGTTTTAAATGGTGGTTCTCAAGATTATTAGATGGTGAAAGATGTACAATTATGGCATGCAAGTGGAATGTTGGCATTTCTCATTTTAGATATGAACTAATAAAATATTGTGGTATTGTTTATCCAAAGATCGAGATCCAAACATTGCAGATTTGTTGGCAAATACCAATATGCAAAGTTCTTATTATTATATTTGATCTGATCTGCACATATCAATAAAGAGCAGTCATTGGTTTTGTCTCTGTATGTTTTGGTGGTTGATGTTTGTGTTTTTATTGGTTATAAAAAGGGTTGGTTGTTCTTAAACTGGAAGCCCTAGTGTCTGAAACATCAATTATTGTGTGTTAGTAAGGTCAAGTTCTTTGATCAACTTTTGAACACATTCAGTATCCAGAGCTCCATCCCAACAACTAATGGATAACCGAAAGCGAAATATCCGACAGATGGTGGTTGGTCCATAGGATGGTTCATTACTTGAAGGCTCTTATCGCAAAAACCCCAACAAGCTGAGGTGTCAATATTGTTGATCTTGGAAAGTTCATCAATGATGGTCAGAGGCGGTTACGTTTTAAATGGAGGCTAAGTGAAAGATTGAAGATGTGGTAGTGAAAGCATGGTGTTTGCAATATTCCATAGTGAATGTGAGTGTTGATGAAGACTAGTCAGACATAGATTATCCTTGTTGTTGCAATATGTGTTTTCAATGTTTTCCATGTAAGCATTAAGGGAGGGTGTTCGAAGTAAAGCTTCCATGTGTTGTTGTGAGTTGTCATTGTGAGTTCCCAAGCATCAATCTAGAAGTTGTTGTTTCTTATGTATCAGTTGTAATCATGATATAAATGTGTTGAAGTTAGTGTTTTATGTCTTATATATGTGTAAATGTTGTGATCAATAAATATGTAACAGCGTGTTTGGTGTTGTATGTAATCACTCTCTGATATCTCTATTTTCTAACATGGTAATTATAAATAAAAGTTGAATTAATAAATATTTTATGGGTAAGAATTAAATGATAAATAGTGTGGTGGTGATTAAGAGGCATTTGTTTGAATTGAAATGGACTTGGTGATGCATTTTTCTTTCCTATTTAGATTATGTAAAAAAGAATATCAATTTTTATGTATTTATAAGTAAATTATTTAAAGTAGGCATGTCTTTATCTTTGTAAACATGATGTATTAACTAAGAGAAATGTGAGAACATGAATTTTAGTGACTATCTCGTGATAAGTATGTGGAAAAAATAATATTTCTTGAGTTCTTCATTAAGAAATAATCAAATATATTATTTGTCAAAGTAGTTAAATGTAATATAGTATGAATTTTTTATTATTTAAGTATAAAAATATAAATTTAAACCACAATAGCAAATAAAGAACCAAATTAGCACCAAATTAGCATATGATCTGAAATTATCATATGTTAAAACTGAAGTAGAATTGATTATGCCAACAGTGAAATGAATGTTAACTTAAAGAGCTGAAACAGTGAGAATTTCTTGAGAAGAAAGACTTTATGACAGATGATAAACATAAGAAAGATGCAAACGGAAATTAAAACACTAAATACACTGCGATACCAGATAGCAATATTGATTACAGAATTCATCCCTAATGGACTACGTCTATGGTCCGCTTTCAAGATGGGTGACCGCTTTATTAGGATTGAATCCAAGGAGGTCGATTACACAACAATTTACTAAATTGAATGTGCACACAGGCACTTTTGGTCACTTTCATAATAAATCTCTTTGAACCAGCTTTCCAACAGCTATCACGGTTCCCAATTCTGACTCTCGATGCTCCTGTTACACTGAAAACAAAACAGCCTATATCCTCCAGAATTTGCACTCTAAAACTCAAAACCACTCATTCTCTCTTCAATGAGAAAAACAACTTTTTAAAACCCGGCAAATACATTCAAACTTCTTCATCTAAGTTTAGGGATGAATTGGTTGACTTTAGGGGTTAAATTTAGGGTTTATGGTTAAGGAGTTAATGTTATTGGGTCTTAGGATTAATCAAATAACAATATTGATCCGGATTGAAATAGGAACACAAAAATTTACTGAGATAACCATAAACACAAAGATGCAGCGGAAATAATACTTCATTTCATTAATGTAAAATACTGGGATATGCTTACAAACAAAAAATGGAAATAAATAGCTAGGGTGATGGTAGCTTATCTCTGAGAAGAGATGTGGTGGCTACATACCTCT